>VMDR010015111.1:0-22704 GCA_007922815.1 Macrotus californicus | reverse complement strand
TAATAACCTAGATTTATAGTTACTCTTATGCACTTGTCTTTTAAATCATGTGGACCATAAAAAAGGGGAGTTACACACACACACAAAGAATAATAGTGGTTTTGCTTACTTTAACTGGAGATCTTCATATCTTCATACACCTTCAAGTGACTCTCTGGCACCCTTTCATTTCAACCTAACAGACTTCCTTTACCTGTTCTTGTGGGACAGGTCTAGTTGTAGTAAAGTCCCTAAGATTTTGTTTATCTGGGAGTTGACTAATTCCTCCTCATTTGTGAAGGCAGTTTTGCCAGATAGAGAATTCTCTCAACAGTTTCTGCCCTCCATTCCACTGCCTCCAACCTCCAACATTTCTGATGAAAAAGTGGCTGACGATCTTGATAAGAGTGGAGGCTCCCTTATAAGTGATGAGTTGCTTCACTCTTGATGACTGCAAAATTCTCTCAGTGTCTGTGGCTTTTCATAGTTTGATGATCTGTGTCTTAGTGTGGGTCTCTTTTATTTTATCCCTCTTGGAGTCCATGGAGCTTCTTGGATTTGTAGATTCATGTTTCGCATAACTTTGAGCAGTTTTCCATGATTATTTCTTCAAATACTCTCTCTGCCCCTTTCTGATGCTCCTCTCTTAGGACGTCCATTATACATATTTCAGTGTACTCGGTTTCTCAGAGGTCCCTTTGGCTCCATTCAATTTTCTTCAACCTTTGTTCTTCCTCTTCCTCAGATTTGATAGTTTTAAATTGTCCTACATTTAAATTTGCTTATTTTTTCTCCTACCTGCTCATAAACTCCTCTAGTAAATTCTTCAACTTCAGAATTTGTTTCGCTATCTTTTATAATTTCCATCTCTTCGCTTATTTCATTTTGTTGTTGATATCCTTTCCAAATGTCTTCTAGTTCTTTGGCCAAGTTTTTCCTCAGCCCTTTGAGCAGAGACAAGACATACCTAGGTTGTGGGTTCAATCCCCAGCCAGGGTGCACATGGGAGGCAACCAATTGATGTCTGTCTGTCTCTCTTTCTCCCCCCGGTTCATCTTCCTCTCAAATCAATAAAAAAATATACAAGTCCTTGGATGAGGATCAAAAAAATTATCAATATTTTGACATACTAATGTACTTTTGGTCCAAAAAATCAAATTTCTTCCAATTCAAATTACTCTTGATAGCTCTGTGTGTGCTTTGAATCAAAAGACAGAGATCCCTGGATGAGCTGATTTTGAAGGGAAGCAGCTGGCAGAGCAGCTGCTGAGCACGTGTGGAATGCGGTGGTCGGGTGTTTAGAAATTTTCTCCTGACAGCTTGTGCAGGTCCACAGAGATCTGAAGACTTGTTTCAAGAATATGAGGTTCTAAATAAATTGAAGGATGACATTTGAATAAAAACAGCAACTTTTTTAGGACTCCACTTACTGATTTAAGAGACTTCTTGAGATGTCTAATGGATGCAAATGTGACAAGAGAGATTTTTTTTAAGTTATTGTACAAAGTCCGTTACTGAAAATATTCCACAGCTTATTATTATATCACTATCTTTTATCTATTAATGTACAGACAGAATGTTAGGTGAAGATATGGCTTTATTCTGCTGGTTTTTCTTATTCTCGCCTGTTTTAAGGTGTCAAACCTTCCAACAGAGTTTGGAGATTTAATACAGTTTGGTTGTTCATGTTATATCATTCTGTCTGCTATGATGTGACTATTTATGTACCCCAAATTCATTAAGTGGAAATCCTAACCCCCAAAAGTGGTATGAGGAGGCGGGGACTTAGATCCCGAGCGTGAAGCCCTCAGAAATGGTATTAGTGCCCTTGTAATAGAGTCCCCATAGCGCTCCCTGTCCCTTCCAGTGTGTGAGCACAGTGGGCAGGTGCCTGTCATGAACGGGGAGCTGGTCCTCACCTGACACTTGAACCTGCTGGCACCTTGACCTTGAATGTCCCCCTTCCAGACCTCTGAGAATAAACACCTGTGGTTTATAATCCACCCTGTCTGTATCTTTTGTTATAGCAGCCTGACTGGGGTAAGACACTAGTCTAACAGGGTTGAAGCTCTTTGATTTTAAGGGAAACAGACTAACGTACTCTGCCTCTGGTACGAAAATAAAGAATACACAAATAAAACCGGAGAGATCCCAAACAGGAAGTGTTCAAAAGCCCAGTAAGTTTAGCCCAATTTGTGCTGATATTTGCTTCCCTCCCACACACACAAGTGTGTGCACACACTCCTGCTATTCAGTGTTTTGGGGGCGGAGTCATGTAAGTGAAGGATGTGATTTTAGGCTCCTTTTATGCTCACGTGGCTTTTGAGGAATCTTCTGTACAACTGATGTCTTGTCAGAATCTCCGGAACTTCATAAGCACATCTCTCATTTCTGAGCAAAAAATACGAAATGCTGCGAACGTCCCCAGGAAACAGAGATCTAGCTTCTTCTCGCAGTGACACCATGGCTTGGTCGACATGTGTCACTTGTTATTCTCCTCACGGTTCAAAACGCTCGGCGCTTGGCTACAATGTTGGCTCTCGGTCTGTGTATTGCAGTTCTGAGAAAGCTCCTAATGCTTTCCACGCAAGGCGACGCTCCGTAATTCCCTTCACTCATCTTGAGGCACTGGAAGAGGCGCGGATTTAAATAAACGCAGTCACACCCCGGTCCCCGTTGGCTTCAGAACTCATCAAACCCTGCACTCACCGCCTTTTGACGAGAAAGATGATGTTTCAGCCCTCCTCGGTACTCGTTAGTTCCTTCCGGAACTTGGGTCGAGTGCCAAAACCAACGAGTACCGAGGTACCGCTGTATTCATTAGAAATTCACTCAGGCCCACTGGAGTCTTCGCTAAAGGGCTACAGACTCACAACATTTTGAGGCAAATCTTAAATCTGTGCACCAGCCCTTGAAGACCTCAAGAACACTTTCAGGCCAGGAGATCAAGACAGACCCACAAAATGAGTCTAGAACAGGACTCAGCATGAATCAGTGCAAGGTCAAGGCAAGAAACAGTGTAGTTTTAAGGGTACCATTCAGCAAAGAGGGGCAATGTTCCCAGCAATGAACCTCCCCCCATCACCCCCACAGCTGGAGCATCCTGTGAATGCCTAGCCGTTTCCATGGTAACTAGGGGCAGCCAGGCCCCTCCCGAGGGTCCAGACAGCAGTCTAATTTGGGGTTCCAGGGATTCCATCAGGAGACCTGGTGACAGAGGATTCTCATCTGAGAGCCTTGTGGTTAGTCGTTCCCATAAATGCTGGCGGCCTCACCTTATAAAACTCCGCGGAGATTATCCTACATCAGCATAACGAATCTTTTTTTCCCAACTCTGCACACGGCTTTGGGAAAACGTTAGTGAAAGCTTTTGCAGTGTCAGGATAATATTAATTACAGGCCTTTGCGGCTATAATATGGGAAATCCGTCCCGAGGCAATCGGGGTTCTCAGATATCGTGACCCAATTAGATCAAATAAGCCCAGGCAGGCTGTCCTCTCGCTTGTGACTATTAATAGCAACAGAAAGGCCCCCAGATCCTGTAAGATTTCTTTCTCTGCAAAGCTCAGAGTGTTCCATGGATGTCTGCTAAGGAACTGGGGCACATGGCCTCACCAACTATTACCACTTCGAGGGAGAAGTTCAAGGCCAGGGGGCCACCCAGCCCGGAGAGGCGGACAGACCTGAGCCCGTACAACACCGTCCCGTCGGGGTGGAGCCGGATCATGCGGTTTTTCACCGTCACTCCGTGCACGAAGGACTTTTTGTCATTTAGGAAGTACGTGTCCGGCACCCACAGCTGGTCGGCCACGCGGTTGTCGAGCGTGAGGTTGAGAGGGATCCCAGAATAGGCGAGCCTTTTATCTCTCCAGTATTGTTGAAAATACATGGTCAAGGTGTAATCCTAGGGGCGGGGGGAGGAAAGAAAAGAAATTAGTTTACGCTCAGCCAAATCGGCATTTTACAAAACCACACAGGGCCGTGGCCGGTGTGGCTCGGTGGGATGGACATCATCCTGTCAACCGAGGGCCGTGGGTTCGAATCCCGGTCAGGGAAAATGCCTGGGTTGCGGTTTGGTCCTGGCTGGGGTGTCTGCAGGGGGCGACCGATCAATATTTCTCTTCTTCTCTCTCCCTCTCTCTCTTCCTCTCTCTCTAAAATCAGTGGGCATGTTCTTAGGTGAATATACTAAAAAAAACATGCACAGAAAAAAGGCCCCCCTTCCCAAAAGTCACTGCAACATCAGATTGTTGGCAGAGAACTTGGCTTGAGCCTTCCCCCAAGGGATCCTCTAGGTCCCTGTCCTCTGCCACCAGGACCTAGGAGCTCGATCCACTGACTGTCTCTCTGCTATGCGAGTTCCTTTCCTCCCCTGTGCTCCCCCAGGGCTGCAAATACCAGACCCGCCCCCCCCCACACTGCAGACACGTGACCTGTGGGAGGTCTCTGCCCTGAGTCCATCACATCTTCTTATTCTTCCAGGTAGCCAACGCCGCTTATCTGTCGACCCTCTGGACCACGGCACCAAAGTGAGACATGACATGTCCCTCGGAGACAATGGGAGCCTGAGGCCGAACCTCAGTGTGGGACGGGGACCTGGGTCTCTTTCAGCCCCCCACAGGCTTGCAACGACATCAGCAAATATCTGAGCCAGGGACCTGACTTTTACTTTAGGTGTTTTTTCCTAAGTATTTCGTGCAATCAGAAAGTGTAAGAAAAGACAAATCAGAGGCTGGGCATGGACATTCTATTTTTAAAGTTTGACTCCCTTTTTGAAATGACCATGTAACTAGAATAGTCAAGTCTGAAAATCTGGTAATACTCATGGGACATCCTGAACCCCCCGGTGGAGAGATCCAAATGTAAATTCAACAGGGAGCGGCTAAACTCTCCAGCCAGGGGAGGGAAAATCACTGTTGTTACACACAAAAACTTCTTTTTGGTTTTTAAGGTTCCAAGTGTTTTTTTTCTTTAAATTCATTTATTGATTTTGGAGAGAGAGAGGGAAGAGAGGGGAGCAGAGAGAGAGAGAGAGAGAGTGGGAGCGTGTCACCGATTCATTGTTCCACCCACCCATCCATGCACTCACTCACTGGTTGATTCTTGCATGTGCCCTGACCGGGATCGAACCCACAACCTTGGTGTATCAGAATGACATCCCAAACAACAGAGCTACCTGGCCAGGGCTTCTAAGTAGTTTTTCTGAACCAAATATAATATTAATATTTAAACCAGGTAAAGTAGCACAAATTATTTATAATGACACTGGTGAAGAACGTTACTTAATTCCAATACCACTTAAGGACATTGATGCAAAAAATGTTCTCAAAATGTTACCTTACAGAATTATTTGTGCCTGTACAAAAAAATACCCCTTTTTTATTACGAAACCTTTGATTGCAAAATTATTCTGTAACATAACCACATCACACTCAGGCACACCACAGGACATTTTAGGTGAAATGTTCAAAATAAAATGATATATTATTACCCCCATATCATCACCTCACCAATCACACTCAGGTAGGCCTTAACTTCCACCGGACCCTGTAGAACAAAACTATGTATATATACATTTACCTTTGACTCAGTGAGTCCACTTTTTAAGAAAGCTAACCCTGAAGACACAGCCACAACGATATGACGGTACAGAAATGCCCAGGAACGGACTCAGTGACCAAACTATCAGATACCCCCTCCACGGAGCACCATGTGGAAGTGACAAAAGGTTATGATCTTTGCGATCTCGTGGGGGCTGCTTCCAGGGGGTGCATTGTTAAATGAGAAAAGCCAAGTTCAAAAGAACACGCACATAGATATAGTTTCCTTGGAGTAAGAAAGGAGAGATAAGAAAGTACACGTGTACCTGGCCATTGCACACTCTTGCCCACGGCGCATGTCTGCAAACGCGCTCCCTCTGTGGGTGGGGAGGGGTCGGCGGGCCGGTCAGTGGGACAAGCCATGCCAGACGCAGGCCTGCTGACACCTCACCCAACAATGTGCCTGCGCTGCCTCGCAGCCAGCCCTCGGCGCTGGCCAGCCCCGTTCATTCCCGATCTCCAGAGTGTGGGGAGAGTGAGTGAAGCTAGTCCAAGAAAGGCCAGTCCCGTAGGATTCCACTCACACGTGGATTCTAATGAGCAAGCTGAACTCACAAGCAAAATAGAGACAGGCCCAAAGATGGAGAGCAGAGGACACCTCTGGGGGGAGGGTTGGGGGACGGAGGGATGGGAGAAAAAAATGACCAGGAATTCATGGACACGCTCAACAGTGTGGAGATGTGGGGGGCAGGGGGGTGGGTGGGAGTGGAGGAGGGTATAGATGGGGTAAATGGCAATGGAAAAAATCCAAAGTGCACTGTTAAAAAAGAAAAAGAAAAAAGAATGTTGGAACAGACACATCGGACGTGACAAAGAGCACACCCGGGCAGTGAAAAAACTGATACGTTCCCCGCAACTAGAAGCAAAACACGTTTTCAGCTGCAAGGCTTGTAAAAGCCTCAGAAAAGAGGGGAAAGCAAGAAAATTCAAGCCCTTGGTGTGGTTCCAGTGGATGAGCAGAGACAGGGGACTTTTCCCCAGACGCTTACCTGTGCCCGGTATCACCTGTGTGAGCCCCCCCCGCCACCTCCAGGAGGAAAGGTCCCCACAGAGCAGGTCAGCCTTGGCCTTGCTTAGCTACATGCCAGGTAGTGACACAGACGTTCACGTGACAAAGTCACTCTCATAGGGTTGACAGCAAACCATGAGCCGTGCAGTGTCCTCAAAACTTAGGAAGAAGAGGGAAAGGGGACAGAGTGCTGGGCAGGGCTGGACCCCATAGCAGTGACCAGCAGTGACCAGCAGGGAACAAACTTGAATGGCGGCTCCAGAGTGGATGGAAACCACCGAAGTTTTCCGAGTAGCGAGCAGCACCGACTGTACTAACCACGTCCTTCATTTCGTTCGGTTTCGCCTCAGCATCTGGGCCCTGGCTGACTCTGCAGGGGCGCCCCCTCCCTCCAGGGACAGCCGCTTCCTGGGCTCAGTCAACAACTACGTTGTGCTTTTCAATTGCAGACTGACCCATCCCCAGCTCACCTCTCTCAACCGGTTTCTTTATTGGGTTCTCACACTCCAGGCTGAGAAGTCACCCCATGTCCAGGTACCAGTCCACTAGGGACCGTCTAGGCCCCAGGGCCCGAGTTATTCAAATCAGCCCATCCTGACCCTCCTTGCCCAGCCTCACTCACTCCTTCCCATGGAAACCCCGTTGAAGGCCACCCTCTCCCTGGGCCCCAGCCCCGGTGCTTCCCCATGGGGCTCCCGCTGCTTTTGCATGTCCCCTTCTCTTGGGATGTGTGGGCACCAAACTATCTTTTCAATGGCATCTGTCTCCTGCTGTGTTGGCCTTGACCCAAAAGAGAAAACAAATCCACGTTGTAAACCCAAAGCCGCGGACGAGGAAGATCAGTTTGGCGAGGGCGGTGAGTTGAGTGGTAAGACGAATGGCGAGGCCTGAGTGAGTGCGGGGGCTCCCTGGGGGTGATGAGGGAGAACAGGAGGCAAGGGGTGCTGGACAGGGGAACCCTGAGAAGTTCACAGACCTTCACATTGTTGTAGAACCGCAGGTAGGCAATCAGGGCATTTTGACCCAAACACGCAAAGTCGGGGTGGTGGCATGCTGGAAAAAAGCTGTGGTGGCCGGCGAAGGAGGTTCGATGTGAATACAACCCTCCAAACCACATCCTTGGTGGAAATAAAAGAGTTTCATCTGCTCCTTTGGTTGGTTTCCGGAGTCCTGAAGTCTCCCCTCTTCTCCTGTCCCCCGTCTCACTGGTGTCCACGTGGCTGGCCATGAGAACAGAGGGACCAGGTTGGTTTGCCCTGGGAACCCCGTTGTGTCTCACAGTGGGGTCTTATTTCTGGACTGTGAGGTGTTCCCGCCATCGGCATCACCTGTCGGGTTTTCGGGGTTTGCTGAGCTGACCTGAGAGGGCTTGGGGGGGGCTGCTTCGGAAACAGGGGAGTAAGTGGGTAATATTTCACTGCCGCCTGCGGCAGCTGTGGCTCCCACAGCAACGGCATCGGCGCATCGGCGGGACACTAGCTAGCACCCCAGTTCTTTCCTCTGCAGAGGCTGGCAAGTGAAGGGACAGTGACCAAGCTCCCTCTGCCCTCGCGGGCACCTGGGAGGCAGCGAATGGATGATTGAACTGTTCGGGGAGCCACGCTGCTGACCCTGGGGATGTGCAGTGGTGTGCATGAGTGCCAGGTACAGTGACCGATACCACGCCTGGCGACCACCGCCATGCACAGGGACCGCCGCCTCGGGCAGGGACCACCGCCTTGGGCAGGGACCACCATGGCAGTTCACAGGTTCTATGCCCCAGCGTGTGCCCGGCCTCAGGCTAGTATGATTTCATTTAATTACAAGGAGGGGACTGCTAGGGTTATCGATGTGATCCCCACTCGATGGAGAAGTAGTTTAGACAATTCAAGTGGCTCCCCTTCCCCCGCCCTATTAAACACCAGTAACTGGGGCGAGTGGGACTCGAACCCAGCGCTCCCTCCCTCCAGGACGCGGCTCCCAATGCCAGCACGCCAGAGACACGGAGTTAAATGGCTCCTCATGAACAGGACGAAACGAACTGGTGGTTTACAAGGACGGCTGGAGAGTGGACCATGAGGTCCTGTAAGGTGACGCCATCTCTGAAGGGGAGCGGTAAGAACTCTGGAACCCCCAACGCCTCCACCCTCGCAAGCTCTTGTTTGCAGCCGCTGTGCAGACAGATGCCTCGTCAAAGTGTTTGCTGCAGGGGACCCGGGCAAGGCGCTGGTTTTCACTCCGGAGGACGTGGCCTGGACCGAAAGGCCAGACAGCAGGAGACGCCGTTCATGTGGGACAGTCTGCCAGAGTCCTCGGAAGAGGCAGAGACCTTGCGACTCCGACGGCCCAGGGGTTCACAGGGACCTTGGTGGCGGCCGGCTAGGGGCAGGGGACCCTGGTCACTGTGGGATGTGAGATGGGGACAGAGAAGGAAGCTTTTGTTTCTTAGTCCCAAGGCTCTGGGTGGACTCAGCTGATGTCTGGTTGGAAACGCATGGGTGTGGAAAGGGGCAGGGAGATGAGACGTGGCTCTCAAAGCCAGACCCTCTGAAGGAACATTCCAGATGGCCACCCTGTGCCTCTGCAGCTCCTGCTGGTGGCCAGTGGCCGGGTAGGCAGCGGCAGACACCAAAATGAGCCAGACAGTGGATGCTGGTCGCCGAATCAGCCCCGCTGCACCCATCTGTCCAGTGGGCCCACTCTGTTGTTGGCCCCAAGCCCACACGCAGCAGAGGTGGAGATGAGGGGGATCCATAGGACCCCCGCGAGCCTTCTCCCTTCTTCCCAGGGTGGTCACCTCAAAGGCGGTGCAGCTGAGGGAGGCCCTAGAGGGAAGGACAGGAAACGGCCGAGGTCCTGAACTGGCATTTCTCAAATGCAGGCATTCGGGGGGCTCCAAGGGGGACCGGGCAGTCCGAGGGAGTCATTCAGTGGAAAGCAGCAGCATCTCCACCGCGGGCCTGTCAGGCTCCGACTTCCACCTGGTCTGCTCTGCTGGCCCGATCCCCTGGGTGCAGGGAGAGTCTTCAGGGACACTGGCAACAGAACTGTCTGTGACACCAAGAGCCTCTGCACAGCGACGGGAAGGCCTGGCTGTGGCCTCCGCCACCCTTTGCAGGGGAGACCAAAGCTCCTGGAGAGAGACATTCAGGAGGGGCGGGGCATGAGAGGGGCGGGAGTCTGGGAGAAGAGGGGCACCCCAGAGGAGCGGGACACAGGGGACCAGCAAGCCCCTCTCCATGCTGGGGCACGAGCTCATGGGGCCTCGCCCTGGGAGGGTGGGCTCAGTCAGACAGGCACACAGTAGGAAGAGTGAGCCTTGGGAGGGCAGGCTCAGTCAGGCACACAGTGGGAACAGTGAGCCCCAGGAGGGTGGGCTCAGTCAGACAGGCACACAGTAGGAAGAGTGAGCCTTGGGAGGGTGGGCTCAGTCAGACAGGCACACAGTGGGAACAGTGAGCCCCAGGAGGGTGGGCTCAGTCAGACAGGCACACAGTAGGAAGAGTGAGCCTTGGGAGGGCGGGCTCAGTCAGACAGGCACATAGTAGGAAGACTGAGCACACAGTGGGAACTGCCAGGCTGTCGGCAGTGGCACACGCACCCACATCGGTTCGTCACACAGAGCATGTTGGTGGAAGGAGGAGGGACGAGAGATCGGCGCCTGCAGAGTAGCAGCTCCAGTGGGGCTTTGGTGACAAGCCTGTGTGCGGGGACACAGAGTCGCCTGTGCTGTGGGGGCCCCGCAGGCTGAAGAAAGAACACCCATGTCCTCATGCCACCTGCTTTCTTCTGACCTGGCTAGGGACCTCGGCGGGCACAGCGCCCTCAGCTTATCACTTGCCATGACCTGATTTTAGAAGATGGCATGTCGGAGGAGGGTAGAGATCCACCGTCCAGGCAGCATTCATAAACTGTCCCTCCCACAAATTAGTTCATCGAACCCGGGTGTGTGTATGAATCCTGAGTCACATCGCTTGTGTGAGCAGGCATCTCAGCAGCCCTGGGCGCACTGAGAACATCTGGCTTCTGCTCGGGGTGCAGGTCTACCCCTGACCTGGGGCTGGCACTGGATCTGGGGATGCCCTCAGGGAAGACACTGATTCCCTGTCCCCCAGTTCCCTCAGCTACCAGCACTTTCTTGCCACCTCTCCTGCACATTCGCCCAGCACTCCCCCTTCCCCCAGTCCTGGCGGGTTCCTGGGTCACCTCAGCCATGTGTCCAGTGGTGGAGTCTTAGAGCTGTTCCGCCTCAGGTCACGCGTGGGGGTGGGGGGACGCAGGACACCGGTGAGACCCTCCAGGTTCCTGCTCTACCCCGTTCATCTGCGCATGACACATTTGTCCATACAAGGAAAACCTCCAGCTCCTCTGGGTTATACTGTGACACATTCCTGCAGCCCTGGGACAGGGGACTCAGTGGCCAGGCAGCGAGAAGGAACACCCCAGCGTGTCCTCACCCAGAATTCTCCAGTCCACCGAGAACTGGAGCCCTCAGGGGTGTCATGTATAAATGTGAGTTATTTAATCTTCCTCTCTCTCTCTCTTTCCCTTCCTTCTTCCCTCCCTCTGTTATAAAAGGATCGTGATGAACTTAGGATCAGCTTAAGTGAATACCGAAGTGAGAATGGTATTCAGATCAGAGTTGCTTTTGAGAAGAACTGAACAAACAAAATCATTCAATTAAAGGACCGTGTATTGCTTGCTCTGGGCTCCTTTGTGGGGACCATAAAGCCCTTTCCCGAGCTGACGAAATCATGCCCCGCCCCCCACTCTCTCTCTAAGTGTGTATCTCAGATCAATCAGCATGAAGCACTGAAGTGCGCGAGGTGCGTGCCGCTCCACGCTTCACGTCGCCTTCCCCAAGTGAGAGCGAGTGTGGGCGGGTGGATTTCCACAAGCTCGTCAGGCATGGGCTGAGAATTTGCCCCATGTTTTCTGTTGGAAAAAAAAAAAAATACGGCCCAAGGTCGCCAGGTTTTACCCCAGGTTCCGAAATCCCATCTCACGCAAAAGTCAGAAGCCAGAGCGTTACCGTTGGCAGTTCGGTAGCTGTTCATAAGGGAGCAGAGGGAATTAGACACTGAATTTCATGCCCTGGGGAGCAGGACCCTGTTTGCTTCACCGGCAAAAGCTGCGGCTTCACGTTCCAGGGGGTCACAGCACTGTGTCCCACCAGGGGAGTCACTCTCCTCCTTGCCCCTCCCGTACCCAACTGTTGGAGGCGCAGGGGGCGGTGCTGGACCAAAGAGGCCGGTCCGTCTAACGGTGGGGTGGACCCATCAAAAAGCCCACAGAAACTCGGGAAACTGACTGGTCATTTCGAAAAAGCACCTGGTCCATCCCAAATCCAAGCTAATATGATTCCAGGGAGACAAAGAAGCCCTCTGTTTCTCTGTCTGTCTGTCTCTCATTCACTTAGTAACACACACTCGCCTGTTTGCTCATGTCCTCTCTCACCTGGGAGCAGGAGACCACGCAGGTCCAGCCGCTACCAGTCCAGCCGGCGGCAGGGGGCGTGGGCTCTGAAGGACTGAGCTTTATTTACCGTGAAGCAAAAACTCTGGACACTGGATTTGGCAAAGACACAGCTGGACTTTTTCCCTGGCCAGACGGAGAGAGATGGGACATCAGGAACCCAGGGGACAGCGTCTATTCCCATTTTGCCACACCACCACGTCCCGTGCGTGGGTCCTTAGAATGCTTTCCTCACGATCCCATGGAAGAGCCTCATTTCCACTGGCAACAAGAGGTTGTGGGTAAGACGCCTCACCAGCCCTGGGAGCCACTGGGCTTAGGTAGCAGTGGGTGGCCCAGGGAGAGGCCATGTGGCCAGGAAAGGGTTGCTGGAACTCACAGCGCTAGGAGAAGCCCCAGTCGCTGGGGCTGGGAGAAGGCACCCTTCAATATGGGCCATTCACGAACCAAGCGTTTATGCACAGCCCCCGAGCATCCACAAGCAGCAGCAGTAACCACAAATAACAAGTGAACCAGAGGAACCCTCAGCCCCTCTTCAGGTGTATAATTCAAGCAGCTCCAACAAATCGAAGTAAGAGACAGACAACAAAGTTGCTTCCTGCTTGTGCCAATCTCCTGGCACTTAGCTCGTTAAAGTGACGAGAATCCGTCTCTGAAAGGGAGAATATTGCTCATTATTCTGCCATGAAGTCATTGACTAGACTTCTGCAGCCCAGGAAAGGAAGGGAAAGATTCCTAACGCCGAGAAAGAACAGTAATCTCCGAACCGAATTTGAAGATTTCACCGCAGGTGGGGATGTCTCGGGACACCTGCGTTCGCACCTGCTCCAGCAAGTTGACGACACAAAGCCTCTCAGGTACATTG
Organism: Macrotus californicus; assembly: GCA_007922815.1. Classification (NCBI taxonomy): domain Eukaryota; kingdom Metazoa; phylum Chordata; class Mammalia; order Chiroptera; family Phyllostomidae; genus Macrotus; species Macrotus californicus. The sequence continues at coordinate 9,797 of VMDR010015111.1, read as the reverse complement.
TTCTCAGGTCAGGGAAGATGGGGCATTGTTCTGAGCAGCTTACGTAAGCCCTGAGTGCCGGAGGCTCGCTCCGCAGGCATTGCTGCAGCCTAGCTTAGGCTGGGGGAATCTTGGTACTTCTACGAACACAGTATATTTAGAAAAAGTCTAACCCATTGCTTTTAATGGCTTAATGCATCCATCTCTCTTCCCACCACAGACTTTGAGGTATCTGTCTTCCCATTTGTTGAAGTCACATGGCAAGCAGGAAAACACGAGCATCTCTTTGTGGAAAACTCGAGCATCTCTCCTTCTTCCTTCCCTCTTGCTCCAAGCATCCCTTGGGTATCTACTGCAGGTCAAGACCACTGTTGACCCGGAGGTAGGAGACGCATCATTTATACCTTTGAGTACCTCACATTCTGGGGCGGTACACATAAAAATCGAACCCCCCCAAAATTAAAGGGATCGAGAGAAGGCATTTTGGCTTTCCCACCCAGTCCCCCAACCCCTCCCCTCTGGCCATTGTCAGTCTATTCTCTGTATCTGTGAGTCCCTTCCAATTTTGTTCGTTTATTGGATTCTTTAGATTCCACGTATCAGTGAGACCCTATGGCATTGGTCTCTGGTTTAGCATTATATCTGCTAGGTGCATCCATGCTGTTGCCAGTGGTAAGATTTCCTTTTTGTTATGGCTGAGGCATATTCCACGGGATATATGCACTACACCTTCATTATCCCCTGGTCTATTAATGGGCACTTGGGTGGTTGTGTTGGCTGTTGTACAATAAATAATGCCGCGGTGAACATACGGGTACATCCCGTAGTTGAAAAATAAAAGTAAAGGAAACATAAAAGAAAATCACTGAGCTAACAACACAAATCGCTTTGGAATCAAACATGTCCAAATCCCAAGTCGGCCTCCTGTTGGCTGGGCGTAGGTGGACAAGCCATTTCTCTGTCCTCAGCCCATTTACTCTGTCTGGGAAGACTGCCTGCCACATGCTTGGAAGTCCTTAGTGACAAGAAAAAACTCGGAGGTCCTCTAAATTAAATTAGGGGGAAAAGTGAGAGACAGAGGCAAGAATAATTGACCAGGTAATGGCTGTGGGCCGGCTGACATAGCCTGCTCACCTTTCCGAACGGATGTTAGAGCTTTGCATCAGCTTCCAGGCGGCTGTGTGAGAAGCAGAGGAGGCCCTGGCCAGGTAGCTCAGTTGGTTAGAGCATCGTCCCCTTATGCCAAGGTTGTGGGTTCGATTCCTGGTCGGGCACATACAAGAATCAACCAATGAATGAAGGTATAAATTAGTGGAACAACAAATCAATCAATCTCTCTCTCTCTCTGTCTCCCCACCTCTGCCTCTCTCTCAAATCAATCAATAAAAACATTAAAGAAAAAGTAGATGACCAGCAGACACCACCGTATCCTACCTTTGCACAAACTTTCAAGTCTGTGGCCCGTCAACCAAAGCCGTACGTATCCTTCCTTTCTGCACACCTATCCCAGAACTGCCCCCAAAGTCATTGCCATTTCCTGTCCCCTTTCTCTGCAGCCAAAGCCAATCCTTTCAAAACAACTGACATCTTTCTTCCCCAAAACATGATGTGCCAAAAAGCCTGTCCACTCCAGGGTGGTGGACATCTCCCTTTTCTGTCTTACCCGGCTGCTGACTCAGGCCATGCACCGCCACAGCAGGACCTGGTCCTTTGCCTGCTTGCACGCTGTCTTCTGTTTCTGAAAATCTTTCATCTGTGAACATTGTTAACAGTATGGTGGAGGGCATGGCATGAGGGGTCAGTAAGTATAGGTAACGCAGAAGGAGTTCCCATTTCAGGGACACCTGCCTACAAAGACAAGGCAGGTGGGGAGGGAATCTGAGGTGTGAAATGGGGGAAAGGTCACTGAGATTTTCTGGTCTTATAAACCACCATACCCCCCAAAAAGTCCAAATCAGTATTTTTATCCACCCCCCTAAACACTACATGTGTCCAGAAGATGTGCAGTCACCTCTGCTTGAAATCTGCAAGGTTCCCGGTTAACAGTTAGAAGCTCCCCGGTCCTCTACAGCCACCTGGCAAACGGGCTTGGTGACTGTGGGTGACGGACACACACTGCCACGCGCAGATCAGGTGTCCTAGACATTACACATAAAACCTACACGATCCTATGAACCCACATCTGCGCCAATAAATTTAATTAAAAATCGTTCTTGTTTGCATGCTTAAAAAGGTAGCACAGACATCTCTCTGGAGCCTGATAAGTTAGAACGGCAAAATAATAGTATCGACCTACATTCAAAGGACATAAGAACTGCAGTGGCCAAGGAAATGGAGAATTCCCCCTAAGCCAAGGAGACCCGGGAGGTTGCAGAAAGACGTCCCGGGCTAAGTAAGCCCTCCAGTGGGGGGCTGGTTTACAGGGATGAGGGAGGAGGATGCTTCGGTGGCTCCAGGTGCGCTTGCTTGCCCCGTGCCCTACCTACCTCAGGACGTTACCTAATCGCTCCAAGCCTCCGCAGCCTCCTAAGCAAAAGTGAAAGGACAAATGCTCATTTCACAAACGTGCTCCAGAAAATCACTGAGCTAACAATGCAAATCACAGTGTTCGACTCATGCTCAGCATCTGGGAAATTCTACACTCTCTTCCCTCACCTAGAGCAGGGAGATCATGCCTTAAAGAAGCCCGTTCTCCAGCAGGACCCCAGCCTGTTGGCAGGTACACACCAGACTACAAAGGAAAATGTGCACCAAAAGGTTGAGGGTTCGATTCCCAGTCAGGGCACACGCCTCAGTTGCGGGTTTGATCCCCAGTTTGGGTGCATACAGGAAGCAACAGATCAATGTTTCTCTCTCTCTCTCTCTCCCTCCTTGCCTCCCTCTCCAAAATCAATAAACATATTTTAAAGAAGAAAATGTGCTCTATTATCCTGTGACGCAGATAAAAAGACTCAGGCTGGTACTTCAGTGTGGAACCCCCAACACCGTACGAAGCAGGTCAGACCAGCTTGCTCCAACCAGCATCTCGGGTCACGAGATCTTTCGTCAGACATTGTTTTCTGCTGGGAAACATTTTGGAATTGCACACGTTTGTAAAACGGCTACAGCACGAACAAAGATAGAACCCAAACCAGAACACCCTGCTGGGCCGAAGCGGCTGTGGCTCAGCTGACCTCAGGGGGGAGTAGGGCTCGCCTCCCGGCCGCTGCTTTCACGGGAACAATGAGGAAAACCCCGTTTGGAGTTGGTTTAGGCTCCGTGTGTGAAGAACGTCTGTGCTTGGTGTCCTCTCTGCAGTAGGCCCCCCTCTAACTGTACATTGGGGACCCTGCTCTAGCTGTTTTTGAACAGGCTCTTGATCCTCTCAAACTGGGGAGCATGGAGCCAGGACACCCTCTTTTCCCAACCCCGACTCCAGCCTGGTCTTTGCTCCTCAGGCAGAGTCCCTGGTCCATCATCTACTTGCCTACGATTCCCATGGATGCATCCACCTGCCTTCCGAACTTTCCCGACACGCAATCCAAGCTTCACGGCTAAAACTACTGTATTTCTCTGAGTATAATGCGCACCCATGTTTTGTGTGCATTACACACGGGATTATTATACCCATTGTATGCCATCATTATATCCATGTATAATGCGCGTCCTTATTTTCCCTCAAAAAATTGGGCAAAAAAAGAGTGCACATTATACACAGCAAAATACGGTGGCTCATTCTCTTCCCACCCTGCTCTGAACCACCAAACAGAGGCTGGTGCCAAGCTCCTTCTTCTTGCTCATTGGACATCCAGCATGCCCTTCATCTCTGGCTTCTGTGGATCCTATTTCCCAAGCACCTTTTATAGGTAGAACTGGATCATGAGTCAGCAGCAGGGTGAGTGTTTAGAGTGAGCCCCTGGACTCCCAAACTGCCTCCTCCAGAAAGACGTCTCCCCACCCAGAGCAGGGGGAGTCCAGCACCTGACCTCAGGTACAGCCTATGTTACATGGAAGAACATACAAGATGATCTGATGTCTCTCCTTTTATATAACACACGTTCCAACTCGACACGCACGCTGTGCAAGGGACGTTTGGGATACACTTGTAAACCAGAGGCTTAGAGTATATTCTGCATTTTGTTTATTTTTAGTTCTCACTCGAGGGTATGTTTATTGATTTTAGAGAGGAAGGAAGGGAGAAAGAGAAACGCCCATCAGTTGCCTCCTGTACATATTGCAACCAGGGATTAAACCTGTAACCTGCGTATGTGCCCTGACTGGGAATCGAACCTGCAACCTTTTGGTGTATGAGATGATGCTCCAACCAACTGAGCCACACTGGCCATGGCTGCTTTACTTTAAATGAGTGTTTATCTGAATAATACTCATTCAAGATGCCAGGCTGCTCAGGAAATTTGTATATCGATATATTCCAGCAACTGTCGTTGGCTCATAGGCTTACAAAAGTGGACAAAATGACTCCTGAATATGTCATCTACCCAAAGGTGCTCCAAGAACTGTGAGAAATGGTCTCATGGCTCATTCAAGTTACCTTCAATACATCTGGATTGGAAGGACAAACAACTTGAAGAATGTGATACCTAGACATCTGTGAGTGATGTGCCACATTCTGTGTGGTGTTGATCAGGCCTCTGTGCCCTTCCCTGGCTTGAGCATGGTGCCTAACAGATGATAGGACTCTACATCCTGGCCCTGGCTGGTGTGGCTCAGTGTGTTGGGTGTTGTCCCACAAAGCAAAAGGTCTCTGGTTCGATTCCCCATGAGGGCACATGCCTGGGTTATGGGTTCAGTCCTTGGTAGGGACAAAAGGCAACCAGTCAATGTTTCCCTCTTACATTGATGCTTCTCTCTAAAAATAAATAAATCAAATATTTAAAAAAATATAACTCTACATCCTTAAATAGGGACGCTCAATTCTTGGGTTACCTCGTTTATAGAGCCTGTGTTATTAGACTTGCTGCACTGAGTATCACTTTAAATTATTTCTCTCTGAATTCCTTCAAGAGAGCAGACAAGGCAAAAAGACACAAAGGGCATTTGTGGATCATAAAATAAAGGGTGACTATTTCCATTTTAAAGCAAGAGCTGCTCTGATATACTTATATAGTAAGAATCCCAGAGGCCTTTGATTTTATACGTGTGCTTCTGTATGGGGATTTAACAGTGGATTTCCTCTCCTCAAAGGCAAATCACGTGGATCAGTGCTGTCGCTGGGTTTAAAGTACTTTCCGTTTCCAAGAAGATGTGCTATTTTTAGACAGCAGGGCCATTCACTTCTGAGATCATGTCTATTTCTGGCTTCTACCCAGAAATGGTTAGGTTGTGGCTATCATACAAATCACAGTAGTGAAAACGCGACACATCATGTAACTGAAAAATATGGGCTTGCTGGTTTTTTTCTGCACTGTTCTTAATTTCAGCAGCAGCATTTTGGGGGGTGGGGGTGACATCTTTGCATGGAAGTGCACGAAGTCATCTTGTATTCTGGGATGCTGTGATCAAAGCCTGGGTTCTCAGAAAGGAGGCAGGATGCAGGGTGCACGCAGTCAATCAAGCGTAGTGCCTGAGGAGAGAGAAACACAGTGCTGACCTTCAGGGAGCCCAGGAACTATGGGTCACTCCTGCTTTTGAACAAAGGACCCATTACATTCACTTGGCACTGAATGTACCCATGAATGATGTGGCTGGTCTTAGCTGTGTGTGGTAAACGGTCCTTTGTCTCTGACCCACGAGACTCGTGTCTTCTTCTGGCATCCACAAAACTGTGGGTAAAATCCCTGACCTGTCACTGCTCTCTTTTTCTTAATATTTCCTTATTTATTTACTTGTGGAGAGGGGAGGAAGGGTGGGAGAAAGACAGGAAGAGAAACATCGATATGAGAGAGATACATTGATTGGCTGCCTCTTATACGTGCCCTGACTAGAGACCGAACCCGCAACCCAGGCATGTGCCCTGACGGGGAATCGAACCAGCGACCTTTTGCTTTGCAGGACAATGCCTAACCCACTGAGCCACACTGGTCAGGACGACCCATGAGAGTTCTTGACACACTCTCTTGCTTTTCTTCCTACCCACTGGCCCATCTTCTTTGCTGTTCCCTCAACTCTTCCTTTTCTTCCTCATGCTAGAGCACCCAAGGGCTCCTCATTCTGTGCCAGATCTACCCACTCACTTAAGCAAACCTTTGTCCCTGTTCTGCTCTACCTCCCCTCATTTTCTTCATGACCTCTTCTAGCTTCATGCCTTGACCATTCCATCTCTCAGGGGCATCCAACCTTTTGGCACCTCTGGGCCACACTGTTTCCCTCAAGAAGAAGAAGAGTTGTCTTGGGCCACCCGTTAAATGCACAAACACTAATGGAAACAAACAAACAAAAATCTCATGTTTTAAGTTGGGCCACATTCATAGCCATCCTGGGCCACATGTGGCCTGCAGGCCGTGGGTTGGACACTCCTGATTTATATGCTTAGAATTCTCAAATTTTATCTCCAGCCCAGTTTTTAAATCAAACTCCAGCATCAGCTCAACCCACTCAAGTTAAACTGCTTACCCTCAGAACACGCCCACTCGTAGGCTTTCTGATTCGGTGGATGGCCTTCGATCCTTAGTTACTCAAGTCGGAATCTCCCATAACCTTGCATGCACCTCTTCTCTCACATCCTACGTCCACCCATATGAAACCTGTTGACTCTGCACTCAAAAGACACGGGCACTCAGGTCCTTGTCATCGTCGCTGTGGCTGCCACCTGGGTCACACGCCACACGTCTCCCTCTCTGAGCCTCCTAACTGGACCCCTCTTGTCCCATGGTCCTGTTCCCAGCACATCTTCCAGAGTGACTTTTAACAATTAAAGTCAGGCCATCAGCTCCTGGATTCACAACCACACAGTGGCTAGTTATTTCACTGAAGGCAAAGCCCCCGTAGACGTGCTCTGGCCCATTCGCCACCTCTGTGACCTCATCTCCTGCTAGCACACCCTCCGCTGCCTTCACACCAGCAGCAACGGCCTCTCTGTGGTCCCTCAAACAACCCAGACACGCTTCTAGCTTCGGCTCTTTGTATTCGCTGTTCCTCCAGCCTGGGACTCTCTTCCCCCAAACAACCTTCTGGGTGACTTCCTCGCCTTCCTCACGTCTTTATTCAAATTCACCTTTCCAATGAGCCTTTCTGACAATAGCAGCCTTGCTGCCTCCCCTGAACCCTTCCACCCTGTCACTCCTGATCATGTTTTAGATGACATACTGATTTACTGTGTTTATTTATTACGTTTATTTCCTTTCCTCCTGCTAGAATGTGAGCTGTACGGGAACTTCTTGTGTTGTTGCTGATGTTCCCAGCACAGGGCTGGGACAGCGCCCGGCACACAGAGAAGCTTCATAAACATCTGCAAGCAGAACAACCAAGCAGAAGCTCCATGGAACCTGGGTGGCCGGCATGTCCCTTCACCAAAGTCCTATGGGTACTTTCACCTGGTGTCCCAGCTTGGTTGACAACCTTGCATCATATCTAGTGAGTTTCTATGCATTAGAGTCAAACCCCAAATCCCGTTTACAACAGGCAGGTGGTGCCAATCCTCAGGGCAGGTGTGAGAGAGAAACATCAAAAGGTTGCCTCTCACCTGCACCCTGACCGGGGATTGAACCTGCAACTTCCCGGTGTACGAGATGATGTTCCAACCAACCGAGCCACTCGACCAGGGCCCAGCCGCGGTACTTTCTAAAAGCTCCATTAGCCATTCTGATTTTTTCCCATGCAATTAGCCTTGACACCCCAGGTTCATGTTTTGATCACTACCTTGACTTAAATCAGACCGGACATGCTAACTTCATTAAAATCAGGAAGTCTGTGTCCTAACATCAGCAGGCTACATTTGGAAAGCTGGCACGTGTGGGCCAGAACGCAGGCATATGGGCAGCGTCTGCCTGGCGCAGCGGCGCAGGGGAAGTCTACGTGCTCTGTGAGTTGCATGGACCCAACCTTCCCACTCACTTCTGAGTTTCTAGCAGGTGGCAGTACATTCTTGCTGCAAACTGCTCCGAGCTGTCTCTGCACAACCAGCAGCTCCACGTCCACAGCTGGCATGATGGCGGCGAGTCAGGGGCCTTTGGAACCATCTGTGTCAGAGGGGCTGCAGCCCAGGTGTCTGGGGAGTGCCTCAGAGCAGCAGGTCCTCAGTCCCCATCTTGACGCCCTAAACAACTGTGATCATGCACCCGACGTGCCTGCTCCCGCAAAGACCACACTGATGGGCTGTTCAGTAAATTAAGAAATGAATATTCCAGCCCTGGCTGGTATGGCTCAGTAGTTGAGCGTGGGCTGGCGAACCAAAGGGTCGCTGGTTCAATTCCCAGTCAAGGCACATGCCTGGGTTGCGGGCCTGGTCCCCAGTAGGGGGCGAGCGAGAGGCAAGCACACATCAATGTTTCTCTCCCTCTTTCATTCCCTTGTGCTCTCTCTAAAAATTAATAAACAAAATCTTTAAAAAAAGAAACTAAAATACAGGTCCGCCATATGCGAGAGCAGCTAGACTGTTTTTCATGTGAAGACCATAATTCTAAGTGTTCTTTCTGTTTTCCATTCATTTGTGGGCTTTCTCAGGGGCCACTCGGCTAGGATGCAGCCGCTGTGCCCCGATCACACAGCTTATTGATACATTTTTTTCCCTTCCCGTGAGTTTGGAATTGTGCTGCCAGCTTCAGGGGTGACCAAACCAAAAATGTCAATTCATTAGCTGCTGTGTTAATCAGAATTAGAGTTTGTCACTTATGACTGGAATATAATTAACAGCTGGTAATTTCATCAGTTATGATTCACTGGCTTTCTGTGCACCTTTGAAACTGTTGTCACTTAAAATGTATGGGGTGTGACGTCACAAAAGCTATGATTTTCGGGGCTGCCATCGCCTGTGCTCAGGGTGCAGGTTCAACCCCATATGCTGAAGAGGCCATTCGTTCAAGGTTAAACGGGACAGTGCAGGGGGTGATAGACGTCCGTGAAGCCCTGAGACTTCGGTCTCAGCTCTGGTCCCCATTATCTAATGTGCCACTATGGATGACATCTGTGATGATCTGCCTGCTTCCCAGGGCAGGCTGGGAGCCAGAGACAGAATGTCTGGACCTCCGTTACCGCCCACCGTGACCCCTAGGGCTGAAGCGAAGTGGTGGGGTCTGCAGAGTGGGCCTGACAGCCGCTCCAGAGACCCCACTTCTCAGGGTGACGGGGACAGAAGGGTGGAAAAGGACGGACTGGCACAGCAGAGGTTTGAGATCACACCAGGGGACAAGGACCCTAGAATAAAGGGTCAGCACGTCATGCAGAATGCAGCTCATGGTCAGAATTAAGGTTCCCAGAGTTATATTCTGCCCCTCAAATTCAGCTGGTTGGTCCCCACAGCACATCCTGAGAGCCACACTTGACCTTCAGGGGGCAGGCAGCAGATTCCCAGTCACGCCAGTCTACCCAGGCCATGGCTGGGCCAGTGCCGGTGCCACTCGGCTTCCCTGGCTGACCGAGGACAGCTGTCAGCAGGTGCAGGCACAGCTGCAGTGTCCTGCAGGAACAAGGTTGCTTCACGAATAAAGGACAGAGCCTTGCTTGGTGCCCCAGTGGGTTGGAGCATCATCCTGGACACCGAAAGGTCGCAAGTTCGATTCCCACTCAGGGCTCGTACCTAGATTGTGTGTTCGATACCCGGTCAGGCAGGTATGGGAGGCAACCAATCAATATTTGTCTCTCACATCGATGTTTCTCTCTCTTTTTCTCCCTTCCCCTCTCTTTAAAATCAATAAACATATCCTCAGTGGGGATTAAAAAAA
>VMDR010015110.1:0-22701 GCA_007922815.1 Macrotus californicus | reverse complement strand
GTTAAGTTTTGTCAAGTGCCTTTTTTACATGTAAAGAGATGTTAACATCTAAATATATGAATTTTCGAGTTAGGGCTATTAATAGTGATGCACTATATAATAGACTTCCTAATATCATATCTTATTACCCTTAAGTTCTGGGAATAAACTTTGTTTGGTCTGGAATGTACTTTTTTTATTTAAAATTTTAAAACTACAGTGAGATTGACTTATAGATTTTTTTCCAGGTATTTATGCCTGTATTATATACACATAAAATAATCTAGGCATTTTTATTCTTTTTGCAAAACTTTCAATTGAAGAGAAAAAGAAAAATTGAGTAAATTAAACATATAAAGGCAGGGGAGTTGGGCGGAAAGCAAGAGAAGGAGAAGAGATGAGGGAGAGGAAGGGAGAAGGGAATAAAGGGAGAGACACTAGTTTTGGGGGGACAGACAGGTGCTCTTTGAAGAAATTTCTGGAAAAAAATAAAACACATAAAAACAGCTGATTCAAACTAACTCAGGTAAGAGGTCACTTAATCAACCTGTGATAAGATAGCTTTCTCCACCTTCCAAGGGTTACTGCTCTGTCACTTCAGTGACCATGAAACCACAACAGATAGTTTTTAATTCTTGGCCACTCGATGTGATCTGCAGCCATCCCTGCTGGTACGTTTCTGAGTTGTCAGGAGGCACACAAGGGCCTGGTGTGGTCCACACCGCGCGTGCACTCCCCCAGCCATGATCCTGCCTTACACAGCTCCTTAAAGAATGCAAGAGTTACTTCCTCCCTGAGGTCACACTGTCTCTAGATCACTGATCTTTCCTAATCTCTGTAACCCAGTGCTTGAATATGCTGATTCAGATGGTTCTCTTTCCACATTCTGAGGGTTGAAGAGATTACTGAATAACTTGCTTTTATCCTACAGTTTAGAGGTTCTGTTATGGCTCTTGTCAATCTAACCTGAGCTAGGCACTTATTAAGAATGGATCGTATCATATCTATGATGTCGATATTTTGATATCCAAGGAGATTTGACCACAGGCATACGTAATAGACCAAAAATAATGTGTCTCATCAGATGCTGGCACGATTTACCAACTCTAAAATAATTCAAACAGGAAAATGACACAGGGGGGGAAAATACCCTCCGGGGACTTTACACGACACAGGTTGTTTGTTCACTAACTCAACCAATAATTATTAACACCTATTACAGGCCAGGCTGCCCCTGTATTTCGCTGGGATGAGAAAGCGAGGGACAGCCAGGCACAGTCCCAGCTGTCATGCCAACAATCAGCTCTTTAGATCATTCTTTTTGCATCCGGTGTGGGAAATCAGAGTTATTGCTTTGTTTGTTGTTTAGTTTTGTAAACTTACCTATTTACTTTTCACTAGAAGACAGTTTCTTGACATTTACAGTATCTCTCATCTCAGCTGGTCAAAGAGCCTCACAGGATAGTTTGACTAACTAGGACTAGCATGACCAGGTTCCATTCGTGGATGCCACATAAAATTAATGGTGAATGAGATAAGGCCAAGCGTGGGAGAGGGCTGGTATTAGCACCAGTTTAGGTTTCAGCCCTCCCTGCCAAAGCTATAAATACAAATGACCAATTTAACAGCATGAGAAGACCACCTACAACATCTATACCTGGGACCTAATCAGTTGCTCTGCGCCTTCTTTCAATTACAGGATCCCTGCCACGTTTATGGGGACTTTTAATGTGGGCATCACATTTTTGAAGGCCGTATCATTATGGCCATGTTTGATCTGAGGGTGGGAAAACATGAGCTCAAGTAGTGCCTGCACAAGGTCACACCGAGCTGAGCTGTAAATTGGAATCAACAAGAGCCTACCGTGGAAAAGGAAAACCGTGCAGGGAACAAGGCTCAGACTCCATGGAGATTGTGGAAAGTGGTGCCACTGCAATTACTTTCAATTCTGCGCAGAAAGTAAAATTGTTAAGAACAAGTAGCACAGTTTTGTCCAATGATACTATTCAAGGGCATTTGGAGTAGCGAAGGATGATAAAAGACATAAGAATAAACATATCATCTGCACTTGTGTGTGTCAACAGGATATGATTTACAAAAGAAAAATGAAACCATCATGATTGTTAGAAGAACTGAATTGCGGTTTATGTAAAAATTAGTCTAGCTATGAATCAACTGAGTCACAACGCACGTATGTGACTCCTCAGGCATGAGAACGCAATTGCTTAAGACTTTATGAGTGATAAGACCCCTCATAGCAAAGTAGCCACTTCCTGCCAAATACCCAAATACTATAGAAGTATACACATATCTTTTCTCATTTACAGTTATTATATTACACCGGGTGCTCAGACACTCTGATAGCTTAGGAACTTCCCATACACCCTTTCTTTGTGCAGTCTCAGTCACTCCTGCTGCCCTACGGTCTCACTCAGTGCTCTCCCATCTCTCCCTGTGTGTCTCATGTGTATGAAATCAACATGTCCAAAGTGTGTGTCACTGTTCTCCATGCAAATCTGGTCCTCCTCATTAGTATCCAGCCAATTATTTAAGCAATTAAAGGAATTATCTTATTCTCCCAAAATGTTTCTGCAAGTTTTTGTGCTTCCAGTGGGTTATCTAGTCCTGTAACTGCTCAAAGCTTTGCAAGTGTCCCTTCCTTTCTTATTTTGTACTGTCATTGCTTTTGCCCGAGTTCTTACCATCATTTGCCTGGAATGATGTTCGTAAGAAAAGCCTGACACACTGGCTCCCAGTCCTGTTCCAAAACTTGCTTCTGTTGCTCTTAGGTGTAACAACAGGAAAGCAAAATGAGCCCACACCGAAACAGAACAGACCCAACGTGACCCTGTCACCACCGTACAACCTATTTTTCAAAGGCTCTCTGTTGCTTGTAAGACCAAGTTCAGATTCTTTAGCAGGTCATATCATGGCTCTCTTTGCCTTTTCGGTCTTGCGTGCTCCCCATACGCCCTGTGAGCTGGCTCCACCACGTCTCTTGCCTTTCCCCGAACGCATCAGATCTTTCGTCCTGAGATGCGCAGTTTTTCTCTGCCTGGAACACACTTCATAACTTGTTGGCTGGGAATTCTCATCCTTGGTTTCTTCATCTGTACAACAGGGTGGTGACAGTGCTCACTTCAGAGGGTTGTCATGAGAACGAGACATGGAAGAAGGTCTCCCACAGTGTCTGGCACTCAGCAGCACTCACCAAATGTCATTGTCTTTGTTTTGTTTTTTTTCCCAAATCTGAACAAAACATCTCCTTTGATTACAGTCTTCCATGACTGATCTAGAAGTGTCAGATGTTCCTCCTCTCCAATTCTATGTGCCTTATTATAGTACCATATCATATTGACTTCAAAATGGAATGTTCATATTTTAGCAGCTCTGATATTGGAACACATTGTATAACCTATGATACATCATGATTTAAATCCCAGCAATTTTTCTTTCTTAGTAGTACTTGTAATAAAAATGTTTCTTACAATGAATGGCATATTAGATGAGATATTATATTTAAGCTATAAGATAATGGTCATAAAAATTTGCTTATCCAGAGCAGATAATGCATATTGATTATGGATGGAAAAATCCTACGTTTTCTATGAATCAGTGAAATAGCAACATAAGAAGAGGGACCACTAGTTAGAACTCCATAGTAGCCAAGAGATACTCCATTTGTATCTCCTGCAACTTGGCCAAGCCCTACCCCTCGAACCACAGAGGAGTACTCTGACGAAGCAGCATGCTGGCATCTCCTTCCATTAAGCACCCCTGTCTGAGAGCCTAAGCATGGCCAGACCCAGGGCAAAAGTGGGAAAAGGCTAGCTTATGAAGCTGTGTTCCGATAACCCAGATTCACAGAATCTGAAGAAGGTAGAGTAAAAAAGTGCAGAGGGGAGTGAGGGAACGAGATACAGAAGGTCAAGGGACCATGTCTTCTAGGCTAGCACTTTCCAACAGAAATATAATGTGAGCCACGTATATAACTTTAAATTTTCCAGTAACCATGCTTAAAAACTGAAAGGAATAAATTAATATTAACATTTTATTCATTTAACCCAATATATTTAAAATATTACCACTTTTTCACATAACACAAAAATCAGAAATGAAACATGTGGTGTGTTTTTTTTGCACGAAGTCTTCAAACTCTGCTATGCGCTCTACCCGTACATACACCTGAAACTGGATTAACTCATTTCAGTTGCTCAACAGTTGCACGTGGCTCGTGTCTGCCATATGCAAGAGTGGACAGTATAATTCTACACTGATTTTTGACCAACTCGGTTAGGTAATGAGATAACAGTAAGAGACTGTTTCAGCAGTGTTCTTCTCATCACACAACACTGGGCATGTTGAAGATTCCCACAGTATTTATTCACATACTTTAAAATTCTTTCCAGAATGATGATTTTCCTTCAGATCCTTTTTGTGCTGTGTTTTGGCTGATTCAGTTGAAACTACGATTTGAGGTTATTCTTAATGTCCCTCCCATATTCTCTTCCCTGTGTTGGTTAAAGGAAAGCTGACTCCTTTATTCCATCAGATCTTTCCCCAAGAAGATAGCCCTTGGGACAGGGACAGGAAGTGTATGATTCCTCCCAGAATTCCCAGCATTCTCGCAGTCCCTAGTGTACAGTGGGCTCGGAATAAACATCTTTGGATACACACTGAAAGGTGGACGAAGCTAGACAGGAGTGGTTTTCAACTTGGGCTGCCCACTGGAGTCACTTGAGCAGTAAAAATGCTGATGCCTGGTCCCACCCCCAGAGATGCTGGTGACAGACCAAGAATTTGGCCTGGGTGCCAACATTTTTTAAATTTCCCCCAGGTGATTCTACTGTGCAGCCAGGGTTGAGAACCACTGTTCTAAGGCTTTCCTAGAGCATCTTTCTGGGGCCGTGCCCTTCCCTCCCTGACATGAGGTCTACTTTGCCTCAAGACAATTCCCCCTCTCAGAACATACAGGGTTTCTTGAGAAACCTAGTAGAGAAGAGACTAACAAAATCCTAAAGTGAATTTGCAAATTCCTTTTCCAAGGCACCAAAGAAGATATTCAAGAGTGTAAACATTTTCACATTTATCTTTTTCTAACAAAAAGAATAAAATTTACAATTTAAGTTTTAAGATGCTAGCTGGTTTAAAGAAAGGATTACGGCCACTACAGCATACAGGCAAATAATACCCAGATATGAACTTTGCAGAATTTTCCAGATATAGAATAATAGCAACTAAAATAAAAATGGAATCCAAGTACACGTGAGCCTCATTTCAACTTAATTCCGTACAAGTCGAAAGCAGAAATTCTTCACTGGGGGTCAGCCAAGGGAAGAATTTCATGCTTTTCCTCAGCCCCTTGAGGTTGTATTTACGTGTCTCAATCATGAAGCAATGAGTCTACTTTGATAAGTCACACGAAAGCCCACCTTGTTTTAGTCACATAACAGAAGTGCTGGTACCACTGTTTGTTCTCAACACAGCACATTGCCTCACAGCACCACTTCCATCAAGCGCGCCGTGCAGTGGTGTCTAAGGGGGAGCCCTGACCTCCACCCCAACGCGAGCAAGCTCTCGCCATGGAGGAGGGGCAGGCGATCTCTGCACCAGGGAGCCGTTGAAATGGGGTTCCTCTGAAGCATGGACTGAGAATTGCCCTACCAATTCCCAAGGTGGTTTGGCCAAATTGTGCGGATTCACCCTGCTTAATGGTCTGCTCTTGATGGTGTGCTATCGTGCGACCTTATTAATAAGTAGAAATGGCTGGTTGACATAGCCCCAAATGTTCCCACATGCTCTTCTCTGGCTTTCCAGCAAACACAAAATATCTAACTACATCACACTTATTTTTTTCCTTATTGAGACATAATCGGCATATAACATAATAGTTTCAGGTGTACAACATAATGCTTCAATACGTGTATATATTGTGAAATGATCATTTTAATAAGTCTAATTAACATTCATCCCACACAGTTACAATATTTTTCTGCAGATGAGAACTATTAAGATCTGCTCACTTGTCCTGGCTGGTGTGGCTCAATGGATTGAGTGTCAGCCTGCTAACTGAAAGGTCACTGGTTCGATTCCCAGTCAAGACAAATGCCTGGGTTACAAGCCAGGTCCCCAGCTGGGGGCATGAGAGAGGCAACCGATCGATGTATCTCTTGCACATCAATGTTTCTCTTCCTCTCTTTCTCCCTCCCTTCTCCTCTTTCTAAAAATAAAGAAATAAAATCTTTAATAAAAAGATCTACTCTCACAACAACTTTCAATACACGATACAGTCTTATGAACTACAGTCACCATGCTGTATAATACAGCCCCAGGAGTTTTTTGTTTTTTTTTTTCCAAACTGGAAGTTGTACCCCACACTTACTTTTGTTCCACATCTTAAACTGAATTTGAGAAATTAGAATAGAAGATATCCACAATGCATTAAACTTCCACGTTCACTAACAGTGATTGACAAATGTTCTCTCCTCCTTCCAGAATCATGGAGGAAGAAAGATAACTCAGGGAGCTTTCTAACTAAGTGCTGCGTCTCATGCACATCACTTCCACCTACTAACCCCAAAGGACTGACGGGTGCCAAGTGATTGGATGTGTGACATTCACCTGGCCCCAGTTTTCCTTTCTGAAAAGTAATGGAAAATACAACACAAATTTCCAAATTGCTACACTCATAAAACCAGGACAATCACCACCCTCCTGTCCAGGCCAATGCAGACCCAAGATGCATGACACCATAAGCCTTGCACGTATGTCGTTTGTCAGGTAACATGCTCGGGATCCTCTTGGGTTCCACGAAGAGACAAAGAAAAAGTCTTTTCCCCAGAGCTTACAAAAACAGGAGTAATGGTAAAAATTTAAAATATTAAAACAGATTTGAAAGGTGATATAAAAGTTACAGGACAACTCCATCTACATTGAGTATGTAACCGCCACAGGAAGATGGACTAATGGAATCATTAAAGCTGCCAGGGGCCACCCAGGATGCATGGGGCAGGGGGCCTCAGAGAAGGACCTTGGAATGAAGGATGTTGCAGAGTATCATGCATGTGCAGCCGATACAGCTTCCTACCTTTCTGGAAGAACTCTTGTAGTTTGTCTTTGAAAGGCTGGAGATACTGCTTTGGTGACTCCTTGCATACCACTGCCATCTGTTTCTCACTTGCTGTGAAGAGAAGTTTGGAATTAGACTTCCCAAGAACATATATTTACTGAACTCATTCTCTGAGCTATGTTTTTGGGTATTAAGTGTGCAAAATCCTTATCAATCACTGTTTATTCAAGGGAAAAAACACAAACAAAATCAATACGAACAAACAAAAGTATTTAGCTCATTCTACACCTTTATTCAGGAACTGGGAGGTGCACCTTCAACTTTCCTCTTAGAGATGCTGCAAAACCTCCGACTTGGGACAGGTGAAGTACTCTGCTTTTGGCCTCTCAAAGAAAGAGGCAAAAACTATTGACAGATGAGTCCCAGGGAATTGAGGGACCTGACCCTCTTCAGATAGTTCTCCAAGGGTAGAGCTTGAAATCAATTTTGCAGAAATTCATTCCCAGGCATTTAAGTTGCCTTGACACCAAAGTAGCTACTCCTCAGGGAGACACCCATTCCCAGCATGACAACTAAGCCCAGGTTAGGGAAGACTGCATCTATCATCACGCTTCCCATTCATCTGCCCTTCTCATTGACACTCTGCTGGCACATGTGAGATCATTTTATTTGTGACTTACACCCCTAGAATTCTTAGAAAGGGAATAGTTGTTACTGGAAATAATAATCTAATAAATTATTGGAGTCAAGCATCCCACCATCCCCAAATGAGGTCCTGGATGAGTGTTACATAATATTCTGGCTTCAGGGAAACGTTTTCTTTCATAATGGAGGAAGAATTTGATCTCTTTCAGGAAAAGAGACGGACACAGAGAGATAAGGGTAGCAAAAGAGAAGAACAATTGAATTGGAGAAGGATGTCCTCTGGAGCATCCCCACAGCTTCAGTAAAGCCTCCTGAACTCAATGTGGGCTGCGAACAGTAAAGGAGGGGCTGAATTTTACACTGAATTTGGACCTAGTGCAGAACAAAGATACATCACAAGGAGGGAGAGGTACCCCCTCCCATGCACCCTTCTGATCTCCTTTCCTTCAAATCTTATGGATAGCTTTATTTTTCTACAGAGATAGGATTTTGGCATCAATAGTTCTTAGATCACAGGAGACAGGGTGGTTTCTAGGAGTAGGCTGGAAACCCTACTCACAAACACTCATACAAAGTACTTATTGAGCATCTGGACTGTGCCACTGTGCTAAATGTTAGGAAAAAATATTCAACCAGACCTATTGGTCATCTCTCCTCTAAAATGTTCATCAGAGTCTAACAGCAGAGAGACAAGGAAATCAACATATTGTAATATGTTGTCATGGGATACTGGAGTCGGGTGGTGGTCAGGGAAGGTTCTCCAGAAAAGATAACATGAGTTGAATTGCAAAGGTCAAGGAGGAGTTGGCCAGACAGTCAAGGAGAATACAAAATGTAAGGAGTAGTTTCAGAAAGAGGAAATATAATGAGTAAAAATAAAGCATTATGGGAATGCATGGGTCTTTTGGGATAAGATCAATGGTAATAGTATGACTCGAACTTATGACATAGACCTCCTTTCTTTCCAAGGTCTATAGTGTCCTATGTCTAGATTTTGATTCAAAGGAACAAGGTTCAAGGAACTGGATTCAAAAGCATTGGAATTACCCTGATTAGGGAAGAGAGGTCAGATAAGGCCACAGAAGTAGGAGGCTTATATAATTTTTATTTATTTATTCATTCACTGATTCATTCCACACCTAAGGACAGTTTTTTCATTGCTTTTTTAGAGAGAGGGGAAGGGAGAGAGAATTATTGATTGTCTCTCATACATGCCCAGACCAGGGATCACACATACCGAGACTGGAGATCGAACTCACAACTTAGGTATGTGCGTTGACCAGGAATTGAACCTGCAACCTTTCAGTGACAGGATGATGCTCAAACCAGCTGAGCCACACTGTCCAGGGCAAGGCTTGTATAATTTTAAATAAAGTGGTCAGGAAAAGTTTCACTGTGAAGATATTTGACCAGAGTAAAGAATGGAGCCATGAGAAAGTTTGAGGGTGAAAATCAAGAGTTATTTAGAACATGATAAGCTTGAGATGCCAATGAGACACTCACATTACATACAAAAGTCTGCAGTTTAGGCTGCATGGCTGAGATAGAAATACACATCAGGAAGTCATGGGCAAAAAATTGGTATTTAAAGCCACGAAAGCAAATGAATTGGTAGGGAAAGAATGTAGCCAAAGAAGAGAAGGGGTTGTGGACAAACCCTGAGGCATGCAAGCAGTGGAGGAGAGGCCAGAAAAGCATGGGGAATGAGCAAAAAAGCAGAAAAGTGGAAGTTTAGGATCACATGATCTGAGAGGAAACCAGTATTGCAAGAAAGAAAGAACAGTCAGCTCTCTGCAATCCTGTTGAAAGGTCAACTAGAAGACAGAGAAGTGACCACTGATTCCAGCAATGTGGAAGTCACTGGGTCTCTCAAAAGCAATTTCAGGGAGTGAAGGGTGGAGGGAGAAAACCAAACTGGAGCAGGGCTGGGTGGGTGGAGACAGATTCTACAGCTACTTGCTTAAAATCTAAGCCCAAGAAAGAAGAGCAATATAAGGAACATCTCTCTACCCAAGAAGATGTTATCTAGGGTTACTCCAATCAAGAGTGGGTGTCTCTTTCCCCAGAGGAATGTTGTGTAAAAATAAACCCACCAGGGAGCTTAAGCCTAGGGGAATCCCATGATGCTGATTCACCTCACAGAGGGAGGCTGCCCAAGATGAAGTTCACCTTAATGTCCTATGATCAGGAGGGTTCTCTGTGCAAAATTTAAGCAGAAGTGACAGGGCCCAGTGAGCACATGCCAACCTGCTTCAGGACTTTTGGAAAGGCTCGCAAAGCTGGGCCACTGACTGCAGCCTTTGCACGGAGTCATCTAAAGCACTATTCAAAGATCCCTCCTATCGAACGTCATCGCTGAGTCAGAATTTCCACTGTGATGATTATGCGGTTATTGATGCAGCCTTAGTCTGCGAAATATTAGCATGAAAAATATTCATTAATCACCTACTCATGACGAGGCCTAAATATAGAAAGATTGGGCATGATGGGATTTATAGGGTGCTAAGTGATCCGTCTATTTATTTAAAAACATCCCTTCCATGGTTCTCATGAAAATCCCCACCATTAGAAGCCTTCCCTTGAACAGAAGACACTAACTCCAAAAGATCTCCTTAGAAATGCATGTATATTAGTTGAAAAAGAAAACATTATGAAAGGAGAATTTATTAACACTTGAGTATATATTTATTTCTCAGATGGGTTTGGAAAGGCTAGGTTTCAAGCAATAGTCAGGAAAGTTGTGTTATGATGGAAGAAAAAAGAATGTTCATGAACATTCTCATCTCTGGGCAGATTGTACAATATGAAGCCTTAGACAGGCAGCCCCAAAACATGGAGTTCCTGATCATCCAAAGGGAAAGAGCACTCGTCTTTGGGAGGAGAACAGCAATTAATTCCTAAAAAGTATTATGAAGGTAACGCATGTAAAGAAACACAAACGACATTTACAAAAAATAGAGGATCCTTCATGATACCATGCCCAGAACAGTTACCATTTCATACTTCGCTGCGTATTCTTAGTGTCTCAGCCTCTGTATCACACGCGCCCTTCTCCCCCGATTTCATAGGGGTTGCCTATACATGTTTTATTTTTAAAAATGTACTTTCACTTGAGAGAGAAATTTGTGTACCTTCATTCTTTCTATTAAACATAT
Source organism: Macrotus californicus (assembly GCA_007922815.1). NCBI lineage: Eukaryota > Metazoa > Chordata > Mammalia > Chiroptera > Phyllostomidae > Macrotus > Macrotus californicus. The sequence continues at coordinate 11,853 of VMDR010015110.1, read as the reverse complement.
CATGCACTTTCTCATATTATTTTACAAAATTCACAAGCATTGTGTGTCATGGCCATACACAACTTCATTAAGTGGATGTGTCCATGTGACAATTTCCCTGTGTTGAATAGCAGGGTTCTGTCTACCTTATTCTTCTAGTGAATCACTCAGGCTTTAAGTAACATCGGTGCCCTGGAAAAACTTATTCTGAGTTTAAGATGACTTCTTCAGGATAGGTTTCAGAAGTGGAATTATGGGTAGAATAGGAAAAAGATTTTTAGAGTTCTAGACACAGAGTGGATACAAACCGCTTTTGGTATAACACGGAGGCTTTGAAAGCAAAGCTGTGGCTTCTCCACCACTTTGCAGAGGCGGCTGGCAGCAGGGAAGCTAGCATGTGCCTGCCGCGGTGATCCAGGGCCTGTGGTCCTTGTACTGGAAGTGACCACACTGAGACGGCCATCCAGGCATCGCGGTGATTGACTCAAAGGCAAAGAGAACTGATGACAGACGGAAGTGGTACAAGATAATCTGGGGCAAACCACAGTATAACGCTAGGTTTGAGGCCTGCCCCGGAAAGCGGCTTTTTAGGAAGGTGCCAGGAGCCGTGTTCAATTTGAATGTAAAGTAGACGCTCAAGGCCACAGGAGCTATCTGAGTTTTGGGAGGGTCTAGGGACACATTTGAAATTTATATCAAATGCTCAGATTAAAAAAAATACACTTACATATATATAATTATAAACAGTTTATAAACATAGTTTTATTGTATTAATAGTTTATATTATATTTATATAATAGTTGATATTATTATAAACATAGTTTTAAGATGCTCAGGCCTATGGATCAACAATATTATGTAATGATCTGGACATGTGATTACAACTCAAGCCATTTGTGAAGATTATAGAATCTATCCTTTGGGGTAACCAAGTGAGTATTACTTTAAGAAGTATGTTGAGTACAAAACAGTGGGTAAAAATTAAGAGATTGCTAACAGAATCGGCAAAGGCAGAGAGAGTAAAGCCCTGTTGGTTAAAAGGCCTCCTTCTCACAGAAATCATGTTGCAGGTCAAGCAATACATCCCACTCATCGCTCAAATCAGGAAAATGGTTCGCTTATGGGAAGGCTTACATTTAAAAAAGGCTTCCTCTGGAGCCAAAATGCTTATTGCAGTTGGTACTAAAACTAAGTGATGAATTTTCTCAGCCATGTAAACCTTGAAGCTGACAGGCCTGCCTCTTTATGATCCCAGGCAATCAGTATGTGGAAGAGGTGACAATGCTGATTTTAGCTGATTTCCTTCCAGCAGTGCGACAGCTGGCTACAGAGAGACCAGTGATTAAGACACATCAGCCCCTTCGGTACCACAAAGCAACCTGTTTCCACGTTGTTCGACCAGGACAGCTGCAAACCTTCCGCCGTTTCTCTGACCCTGTCTGGGCCCTCGTTCCCGTTTCAACGTTCACTGGTTAGTCACATTAACTATAATTTTCTACTCTGGAAAGTGTTTACATCTAAATAAAACATGAAGAAATAAAAGAGAAAAGATCGAAAGGCATAAGGAGGAGACAGAAAAGAAAAGGATGGAAAGTTATTTTAAAACTCACAACCTAAACTGGCGGATGAAATGTGGTACGTAACTTTGGCTACGGGAATCACTGGCAAAGCATGAAGCTGGCAAACGCTGCTAATCAGTTTGCCACTGTCTTCAGATTTAATGCAATATTTGGCTCAGACGTTTAAAAAAAATCCCCTATTACAGCTAAAATATTTACACAGCCCTATGTGTCTCACTTAATGCCTGTTAAGCAATCGTCTTTTAAAACTCCGCAGACACTTGTAAATCTGTCGGGAGAATTGTGGCCGATAAACAAAGCTTCACTTGAAGAGGGCTGCGTTGTCAATTTGCTGGGAGGCAGGATTTCTTACATGTGTTTGAAAATGAAGTTGAAAATCAGAAAGAGGTCGGAGTGGGTAGCAAAGTGGCCGATGGTCTCGCTGGTGGGATGCTGTTAGTGGTATTAACGGGAAACCTCCAGACACTGACCTCAGTTATTTAAAGCCCCACTCTCCTGTAAACCTGTCATTGATCCTGCCTCTCTGCTGAGTTATGGCACAGGGAAAGTTACTGGTCCAGCAGCCCCAGCAGTCCGCATCCCGGGCTGTCAGGTTAGAGAGGTAAGTCGGTGAGGTATGTAACAGGAGGATAATACGGTTACGTGCCATGTGACTGTGGGTAAATTTTTTAGGAAGGATCAGGAGTCTTAGAGGAAAGGACAAATTCTCCGCTGGGAAACGCTGGGTATAACAGATTCTGAAATGCCTGTTAAGTTCCATAATGTCTTTAGCTCTGATGTTAATGAGCACAAGTGATAAAATTTAAAGGCAAGGGAGGCCCATCAAAGCTATCTCCTGCTGGTCTGGGGAGCCCCGAGAACTTGTCCCTGTCTTCAAGTGAGTCAGGTACTTGTGACAAGACCTTGAGCAAACCGTTCAATTGCTTAATTATTCCTATTAGATGAGCTGCCTTTTTATTTTTATTCCATGTCACTGACTTGAACAGGTCATTGAATATGATTCACAATTAATTTTATTACAGCTTTAAGGAAGAAAAATAATATACTTCAGTTTAAAAATTCAGCCCCAGCTTAAACAACTCAATTTTTGGAAGAAGGATAAGGAGAGGGGTATCCTGGATTTAATTTTTTTTTAAAAAAAACTAGGTATTTTTAATTCCAAGGTATAGTTCCTTGAACAGGAGGTAGCACACAGTTGTTCATTCTCTTTATAATATCACCATCAGAAAGGGCTTTGCAAACGGTTTTCTGAATTGGCCAGACAGCTGGAGCGCAAGCTCTGCCTGCCTTCCACCCGTTGGACAGACAGACAGCGGGTCCGATCCCTGTGCTTGGAGACAGCTTTCTGCTCCTACCAGAAGACAGATCAGAAGAGAAAATGGGGATAAGTTCGTCCCCTAGAAAACGAGCGTCACACTTGCTCTTAAAATGGATTTACAAATGACTTAACATTTCAGTGAGTTTATTTAAAGTTAGCAGCTAACTCAGGGTTTTGAATAAATATTTGCTGAGCAAATAAACTGATTGAAAAGGTCAAACAAGGTCCTCCTTGTATTCTGGACATTATTTTTTTGGATACCTGGAGATTTGATGATGTTTTTAAAGTCCATCAAAATACTCAAAACAACCACCACAACAAAACACAGCAATTTAAAAGCACAGCCAAATGAGCAGTTTTAGTACACTGGGCATTCTCGATTTTCCTTGGGCCTTCCTCCTTCTGTACACTATGCCACCAGGAGAGTCACTGGCCTAATGGCGCCTGGTTGTCTATACAGAGTTGTACACACTACCTCTTATCTCTGTACTCAATAATTTTCTGAAAACTATACCAAGTTCTCAACCTGTATGATTAACAACAAATGGCTCTTAACGGCAAAGGGTGTCTTGGGCCTCAGCCTGCTTTATGTGTCCCATTTTACTCCTCAGAAGAATCCTATGAGCTCGGCCCTCCTATTATCCCTATTTTTAGGTGACATGAGTAAAGTCACATAAATACTAAGTGACTGAGTCAGAATCTGATCTCAGGGATGTCAGACCCACCGGCCTTGGGCTGTCCTGCTTCCATACTCTAATCAGGGAAGTCCTAGAAGCAATGGGGAGTACCCATGAAAGAGCTTTGTGAAAGGTAAGGAAATCACCAAGTATCAACACTGGGACCCTTTCATTTTAAATGGGAAGACAGAAGGCCAGGGAGGTTAGGTGAAGGTTAGGGGAAGGTCAGTTTATCTATCAATGGCAGAGGAGACTTGAACCAGGGCTGCTGACCCCAGGTAGGTCAGTGACCTTTCTGTAGGTGCCTAAAAAGTAGAGTCACAGTCTGTGACCTCTATCCATCTAAAAGCCATGCTGCTGCCAAGAAATCCGGGAGAAAGATATTGGCAAACACTCCAGTCCCCTTTGCTGGGGCTAAACAGGTCTCCCTCTAACTATTCATGGTTGTCTGACACAAAAATAATCCATTCATGAATTGTGAATCTTCCATAAGGTCCAAGAAACACAATTTACTTGGGCAAGAAGATATTTTGATATTCACAAAACCACCTACAAATCTATGTGGGTGAAGAAAATATGTTGAGCTGACACAAATTTATAGTAACATAGGCTTGGCAATCAAAAGACCCAAGTTCTGTGCCTGGCTGGGTGATCCCAGCCATATTGCTTCCTATGTTGGAGACCCATCCACTGTGTTTTACCCACTATATATGCCTGCCCTCCCCACTTCAAAGGATGAAGTTTTGTACACAGGGATATTATCACTATTATAACTATACTAATATCTTTTTCTTTTTTTGAATAGGACATAGAGAAGACACTCTTGCCAATGGACTTGCCAAATTAATGCTATTTCCCATTCATTCTACTTGATTCCTACAGTATGTTGCAAGTTGGCAGCTGGAAGACTACTGTCCAGTTTGCCTGGGCAGTTCTTCCCACAGTTGAGTAGAATCCTTACATGAGCAATGTGTTGTTTCTAAACAGTGTAAGCGAAAGAACTTAAAATATTGCTGTTAGCCCTGCCTGAGGGCTCAGTTGGTTGGAGCATCGTCCAGTACACCAAAAGTCATGGGTTTGATTCCCAGTCAGGGCACATACCTAGGTTGTGGGTTTGATCCCTGGTTGGGGCATGTACGGGAGGCAACCAATCGATGTTTCTCTCTCACAGTGATGTTTCCCTCTCTCTCTCTCCCTTCCTCTCCCTCTAAAATCAATAAACATACCCTCAGGTGAGGATTAATATATGTATTACTGTTAAATATAGGTGTGAGAGGTCAGTGAAGACCGGGGAGGCATGGCAACTCAATGCCATGCGGTACTCACGGTTGGATCCCGGAACAAAAACAGGGCATTAAAGGAAACACTGGCGAAATCCAAGTAAACACTAGTAAGTTTAGTTAATGGAAATGTACCCGTGCCAGTTCCTTAGTTTTTGATGAATCACAACAATGTAAGGTTAATGGGGGAAGGGGATAGAGGCTGCATAGAAACTTTCTATCTTTGCAACTTCTACACGATCTTTGCAACTTCTATAAATCTAAAATTATTCTAAGCTAAAAATAAAAAAGCTCACTTTAAAAAATGTGTGGGCAAGACAGCTGTAAAAGGTTTAGAATAGTTATCAATACCTAGAAAGATTCTGTGATGATATTTGCAAAAGCCTTGACTCCACTTTAAAAATACGAAAGGGAAACCACGGGTGATCTACCATGGATGCTGAGTGTATAGGGAAGACTCACAAAACTCCATTCAAAGATCTAGAATTCAAGAGAAGGCCTCAGCCCTGCATCAAATGACAGACAAATAAGTGATACTCTATGTGACTTGTTTTAAATTAAAGGTTAAGGAATATCAGTATCATTTTTTACGATTCCTAATTTGGGCCAACTTTGTTCCATTAACCAAACATACTGGATAAGAATTCTACTCTATAAAGATTATTTCTAGATGGTATCAACATTAGAGTTTTTGGATTAATGGATTAATTCAAGAGCAGATCCTTGAGAGCCATTTTGAAAGAGAATAACTGCATTTCAAACCTGATATAATTTTTCAGTTGACTTTTATACTCTGTAAGTGGCCAGGGCTCCAGACATTTTTAGCTCTTCTAATGAACTAAGTCCAGGGAAGAACCCAATATCCTTACTGAGTAAGGAGAACTGTAGAATGCACTGAAATAGCACAGTAATAATAATCACCTTAGAAACTTAAAATCATCTAGCACAACTACCCTCTCTAATGTTACCTATCTTGCCCATGTACCACAACATGGTCTTCTAAGCACAAGTGGGTGAGGCACTCACCACTTCTCAAAGCCATCAGTCCTTCCTTTGGGCAGCTTTTAAATCTGTCTTCCTAAACCTTCTACCTATTTATGCACATTTGACATCTTTGCCCATTAGAAAATATTGGTTGAACAGCAACTACGTGGCAGGTACTGACCAACACGGTACATACAAACACTAAAAAGGTCATTAGATCCCTGCCTCGTTGGAGAGGGGAGGGAGATAAAATTTACAAATAAATAAATAGAAAATAATAGCAGTATCAAAACTGTGGGCTATAAGAGAGAGAGACTATTCAAAGTAGCTGCTCAAGTTTGGGTGGTCACAGAAGGCCCAGGGCACAGGGACACCAACAGGAAGGACATTCTAGGCAGAGGGAATGGCTGCCACAAAGGTCCTACAGCACAAACAAGCTCACTGGGTTGGACCCCAAGGAGCCACCTTGAGGCTGGAGTTTAGTGCACGGGTGGTGCTAGAGTTCCATGAGAAGAGACAGGAAAGAGAGAAGTGGGCAAATCATGTAGAAACTTGTAAGGCATGGCTACAAGTTTGAAGTTGGATTTTTTCCCAAGAGTAATGAATATGAAACAACAAAATGGCCTGGCCTGTTGTTGGTTATGGAGATTTATTTAAAGGGAGAGCAGGAGTGGAAGCAGGGATACCTCTTAGGAGCCTGGTGCTAAGGCCCTGGTGTGGGGGTTAGAAAGCAATAAACTGATTCAAGGCATGTTTTGAAGGAAGTCAACAGGATTTGCTCATGGACTGGATGTCAGATATAAGGGCACAAGGGGAATTAGGGATAAGTAGGATAAGTATTTTCCTTTTGCTTATACTCTGCAAAGGGGGGTCCTTCATACAATGTCCCTCTCAAATAGTCAGTGAGGTGGGCAGGGATGCCCTCCTCTGCACACAGGACACGGAGACGTGGGGATGACACTACTGGGTTGCACAGCCTCTGAGACACGAATCTGAATTCAGGGCTTGTGACTCAGCCTTTGCCATGACAGTAGCTTTATTTCAATATTTTATGCTTCTTGTCAAAAAAAAAAAACCCCAACAAAATAAATTCTACTTACTGTGTTCATTTATAAATAAAGGGTAGAAATAAAGTGAACCATAACTCATCCTTCCCACCTAGAGATGTCACAATCATGGCTTCAAAGGAAAACACAAACTTCTTCCATTAATTAAATGGGTGAATCAGGTTTCAGTTTCCGTATCCCCTCTCCGTTCTGTACAGCTTGTCTTTGAAGGCATTCCATTTGGGAAATGTGTGACCTTTACCCATCATGTCGCACTTAATTGAATGCTTTGCATCAAAAGTCACCATGCTAATCAACATTTTACACCCACTGCTTTTCTGAAATTCTTACCCCAGTTCCTTATGTCTGTTTTATTGAAATCATTTTACAAAAATAAATCATATCAAAGTTTTTCTTTTATTATTTCTAAAACTTTGCTTGCAAAACTAAATATTTTCAACACCATGGCAACACGGTCAGGACTCTGGCTAATGTATCCCGTCCGTACCAGAGTCCAGACTTAGCACACTGCTGCAGTGGACAAATGGGCTGCGGAGGGGGAAAGAGCTGATAAGTTAGGCACGGTCAATGATCATTCAAGGCGTGTCTTCTGGAGCTTCATGAAAGGTGATGAATTAGCCAGTTGTGTCCTAATGGATCACTTTCCCCTCTCCCTCCTGCGACACGACACACCGGTGTGTGTGCACACATTGAGCACCTTGTGTGGCTCTGAATGAGATTAAGTAACACTTCCCACATCTTCGAAAGCACTTCCTCATCCATCTGTTCATCTGATCCTTCTAATGTCCCTCTGAGTGGGGCAGGTGTAGGATGATCAGCTCCAAATTTTTCAGCTGAGGTTCAGGGAGATTCAGTGGTTTGCCAGAGCTGCGTGGTTTACCATGCAGTTAGTAACAGGCAGAACTAGAGTTTTAAACTGCATCTGCTGTATCCCAGGCCAGTACTCCTTTCCACACGCCAGCCTCCGCTGTTGAAATTTAACTAAACTATCACAAATGCTGTGGGGTTTTTGGTACATTTATTAAAGTTATACATGCACATAGTTAAAAAACAATGAACTCTATGCACGCTGCAAAGAGCAGTTTCTGATCCCCCCCACACCCACCACACATGAGCCTCCCTCCAATATGGCACTACTGTGACTTTTAGACTAGTCTCCAGTGTTGACATTTTTATGACTTTGCAAAAACAACTCCCAGTCCCAGCTGACATATGTAAATTCTGGTTAATTAACCTTTTTAAAAAACTTTGCCATCCAAACCGCCTCACCCTCAAAATAAACATTTTTTATCATTTGCTCTACTTTCTACATGCTTATCACTAAATGAACTCCAAACTTGTTACTAGTTGTGTAAATCCTGCCAAAACATTCGGACACACCAGGCTGCACATCCTCGCGAATTGTCTCCGTGATTACTTTGACCTAACCTAATCTGGAATGTTCGCTCTGCGTGCTGGCTGGCATCCCACGCTCCCTGCCTTGCCGTAGCCCTTCACCTCCCTTACCCACTGGACTTGTTGTTTCCTGTCACCGTTGTCTTCCCATTTTGTGATAAAGCATTCTCTAAGAGCATCTTGAGGATGGCTGTATGGGTGGATAAGATTGTTGAGAGATTACAAGTCTGAAAACACGTGTATTCTACCCCATGTTGGATCAATGATTTGGTGGATATAAGATTCTGGAATAGGAATAACTTTCCCTCAGAATTCTGATCCATTTCTAGCTTCTAATGTTGCTGTTGAAAAGTCTGAAGTCGTTCTGCTTCCTGATTTTCTGTGCGTAATTTGTTTCCACATCTCCCCACTATCTGCTTCCCTTTTAGAAGTGTGTAAGCTCTTTTTTATGCTGAATATTCTGAAACACTTCATCAACGGTATGGATCTGCTTTATTCCATTGTGCTGGAATCTCTCTGGGCCTTTTAAAATTAGGAATGCATGTCTGTCATTTTCTCGAATGATTTCATTATTTATTTACATATGAATATATATGAATGTTTATATATGTATATGTAAAAATTCATATGTGAGTTTGTGGTGCGTATGAATCTTGTGGTAAAAATTGGATTGCTTCTCACCTTTCTCCACTCCTGGATTAGAATTCAGCTTTCTTGTTTGGCTAATTCATTTATCAGCTGTCCACCTACTTTTTGAACTTCAGAAATGTTGTGGTTAGGGTTACTCTCTCACTTCGTGTTCTTGAGCTTATGCTTTTAAAGAACTGTCTTCACTATTGTTTTACTAATTTTCAGAGACACTGAAATCCCACGTGAGCTAAAGCCATACTGCTTTTGGACAATGCTCAAATGAGTAACTAGAGAAAATATTCACTTCATGACAAGGTCCAGTTTTACTCTTTTCTTTCTCTCTTGAGGGATGCATACTCTCATTGAGAGGAAGCCATCTGATAATGTTAGGTGATAGAAGTCATTCATCCTGCAAGTCAGGGCTGGCCCCAAGCATAGAAGCCATCGTCTGCTCTGTTGTGTAGTTTGACAAGTCCTAGAAGATTCCTATACCTTCTTATCTATGTCAGAAGCCCATCACATGTCATTTCCACACATGGAAGGGATAACAAGTCGAAACCATGTGGGTTGCCTTGGAGGAGCCCTGTAGTACTCTGCCCTTTGTCTGGCTAACCTCATCAAACTAGTCTGCTTATCTCCTTGGTCATGGAAAGACAAAACATAGGCTAGGTAATCTTGAGAGAGAGAGGCGCTGAAGAGAGTAGGCTGGGGTAACCAAAAGAGACTGACTCGTAGGTCCTAGGACAACAGAGGTTGTAATGGGTAGCTTAGTTGAGTGGTTATAAGTGAAGCAAAGAAAAAACCTAACTTCAATCCCATTGTTATCTGCAGCCCCTTTAGAAGATGAGCTAAAGAACTAAGTGGAGCTTCTTCTCCAAGCTTTATTTTTCTAGATCACGTTGTTAGTGCCTGAAGGGTGGGCCTACAAATAGTAAGAGGATAAAGTATGGTACAGTGGAAAGAGTGTAAGGTTTGTAAGTGGATAAACTCACTTCAAACCTCAACTTTGTCATTAGTAGCAAAGTTGCTTCAACTTCCTGGCTATGAAAATGTAGGTAGGTACTTATTTGAAGTAGTTTTAACACAGAGAAATGATGTAAGCAAATTTGCTGGCATTTAGTAACTGCTCACCAAATGGTAACTGCTGTGGTTAGTGGTGGTGGATGCAGCATGGACATACATGTTCCTATACCCTCGAACTCGCTTAGGTGCCTGTGTCCACTGTCCATCCTCGCAAGGAAGAGGGTTTTATCATTGAGACGGTTTAGAATTGCCAGTGCATAATGGCAACAAAATATGAACCAGCTTTTACTAGGTTTTATTATTGCTTTGAAATTCTGGACAGATGTGCCAGATAAAAGACAGGACACTAAGTTAAATTTCAATTTGAGATAAATAAGAAATATTTTCTCTTAGTATAAGTGTGTCCCATGCAATATTTGAGACACATACATGCTCAAAAAATCTTGCTTGTCTGAAATTCAGATTCAATGGGGCCTCCTGCATTTTATTTAATAAATCTGGCAACCCTAAGTGTGCCTCCATGTCACATGCACTGGGGGCAGAATGCTCCATTACAGCCCTGGTCCCCTGGCTGTGTCTATTGCAAAGTCAAAGGAACAGCCATTACAGACTTCCTTTAAATTGCTTGCTTTGCTTCCTGAGATAATATCAATAGGTAATCATTTTTTAAAAATTCTGTTTGGGACCCTACAGCACCAACAGACTTAGTTGGCCAAAGGCCACACCTCTCTCCAAGTGTTGGACGGATACATAGATTCCTCGCTGGGGAGCCAACAGGGCTGCAGGAAAGATGGAGCCAAGCTTGCACTAAAGAAGTGAACAGTGGAGCTGGGACAGGATCCTTCCCCCTGCTCTCAATGACACAAACTCGGATACCCATGAGCAGATCAGCAACACCAGTTATTAGCATTTCTTCTCCTTTCTCACCGTCAACTCGCGATTAACTGCAGTGATGGGAGGGAGGCCGGACACTACACACATCCCAAGTCAAAAGAACAAAAGCAAAATCAGTCACGGCAAGATGAAGTCCAGGTCCGGCTAACCACCCCTCCTGCCTTCCTCCACCTCGGCGGACACCAACTCTTCTGCAGGCAGCATCCCTTCCAGGTGCCATCAGTGCTCCGTATCTCAAATCCACTCCTCATAGCTCCCCCTTCGGCACCTCACTAATGTTATCTCAGCAACGCTTTCACCCAGACACCTAAGTGAACTGAAGGGCAAAGAAGAGGATTGTTTCTACCTTTCAGGAGAAACGGTAGGTAGTGTAATGCTTACCAGGTAGTTTCAAACAGGAAAGGTTTTCCAACGTGTGAACAGTGTAGCTCATCGTGATTAATATTAAAAGTAATATATTAACTTCTAGAAAATTATGGCTAATTCTTAACCTCACTAAGCTACCTACCTATAACTGAGAGTAGATTATAACTTATGTTTGTTAACCTTAATTTTAATTGTAAAAATTTCATATCCATATCCAAAGAGTCAAACTATTGCCATTACACCAGTCTTTGCCAAGGACCATGAGAAACAGAAAACTGTTCTCATTTTATGTTTTTCATGTGTAGGTGTGTGGTTCCTCTCTAATTCCCACTCTTTTAACTGACTGCATTGGTACTGACTGCATGAGTCTAAATAACATGTTAACTTTTTTGGTGAGACTTTAGAAGGGAGTGGAGGTAAATGGGTGCATTCAATCTGCCCTCTTTCTCTGGAAGACACACTGACTACAGTTTAGAAAATCCATCAACACCATCCCCCCAACAAAAATCCCCTTTTTTGAACTGCTACTTTCATGTATGTATGAATTTACATCCTCTTATAATTTAAATTTTGAGTAGAATATTCAGGGACTAACTAGTGTTGTACAAAACAAAGGTTCATCTGAATGGTCACTCCATTAAAATAAGGACATCAGGATTG
>VMDR010015109.1:0-22705 GCA_007922815.1 Macrotus californicus | reverse complement strand
TATAAATAGAATACATAACAATATTCAGTAGAATATAAAAAATAAAGTATATTCTTATTTATCTTAGTAGGTGAAAAGGAGATTCTGGTAAATTGAAGACTGTGGTAAATTCAGAACTGGAATCAGGCCTGGATACCTACATCAGCCGAGTAAGACGTTACCTGTATGTGTGACTTCAGCAGGTAGTGGTAGAGATTTCTACTTCAAAATTTGAACTCCATAGCCTTTGATTTAATCATAAGATAGTCTTTTTGGGTCTCAAGTCTTATTAGGAATCATTAGTAAAATTCAAACATCTTGGAGTAGAGTTACATCTTCTGTGTTAATTCACCTATAGTTATCAGGTGTTAGAGTCAATGTTCTGCTTCCTGCTTCCTACTTCCTACTTCCTACATTTGAGTCTACTTTTCCTATTTTAAACCTGAAAATTCATACTTCTTGCTTCTACAAGTGTCTCTGCTAAAGCATCTATATGGAGGGAAAGGTGGAGAAAACTTGAAGATAGTTTTTCTACTCTAAGTGCCTAGTACTTTTCCACTCCTAGTCCTTTCCTCTTTCCTTTCTCCTGACTCCAAGGTACATAAAACTTCTTCAGCCTTTTGTTTGGGGCTCTCTCAACTGTGAGACAATTCCCATGTTTGCTCTGATAAACCTGACTCTCAACTAGTGGGCCATGTCATGGGGAAGAAGGAAAGTCCTTAGTGCTTTCTTTAGTTTTAGCTTCTGGCTTATACCAACACAGTGAACGATTAAAGGCTTAACTCTTTCATTTTTGGCTTGTTGCTTTAATCTGCCAGTCCAACACCTGACAGCTCAGGTCTCTCTCTCTTCCTGCATTTCCTCAAATAATTTTCCATCCTATTATTACCTTCTTCTCCTTATGGACTCCAATTACACCTAGGTGGGACTATTTAATATTGTCCTTATATCTTTCAGGCTTTTATGAAATAGTTTTTTCTTCTTTTTTCTTTAGAATGGATAATTTCTATTTTTTTTATATTCAGATTCACTGAATTTCCCTCCTACTCCTCTCAATTTGCTGAAAACCATGTAGTGAATTTTTCAGTTTAATTATTGTACTTTTCAGTTTTTGAGTTTCTATTTTGTAATGGTTTCCATTTTCTCTGGTGTTTTTCTTTATGATTTGGACATATTTTCCTTTGATTCTTTGAACATATTTATAACAGCTTCTTTGATTAATTACATGTATAAGACACTTCTAGGTTTGTTTCTGCTACCTCCTTTTTTTTCTTGACTATACATTATATTTTACTTTGTGTGTGCATCTAGTAACTTTGATTGTATATTGGGTGTTGTGGGTAGATCAATGTGATGACTGGATTTTGTGATATTCTTTTATTGATTTTTGTTTTAGTAGCTAGTGGTGTTACTGGTAGATCACCTTGAATTTGTGTAGGCTTAGTTTTATGTTTTTCAGTGTATCTGTGAAAGCTCTGACATGTTTTCAAAGCCCTTTAACTTGTTAACTCAATCTCCAATCTCTGTTTCTTCTGGTATTATTACAATCTTGTCAAAGCTTGGTTTTAGATTTTGGTAGGTAGGCCTATTGTAAGCCTTACTCTGGAGCATAATTCTTACTCCTGAGGAGTGACATTTCTGGTGTCTCAGCTGGATGTCTGGGCTGTTCAGATGCTGAACAGATGCTATCAAGGTCTCTCCATTCTTGCTGACAACAATTTCCCAACAATTTTTAACCTCTAGTATTTCCATTCTGCTCATAATCCAAGAATAGGCAGATTCTGTTATGCCTTATCTAAACTCTCCCTGTATATGTATAGTTCAATCCTTGGCTAAGTACTTGCAGAGATCTCCACATGGACTCCTGAGGACTCCTCTGCATGGTTCCTCCAACTATTGTGCCCCACCTCACAGAATCCACCCACTCCAGTTGCCCAAACTCTGACCTCTGCTTACTCAGCTCACCAGAACTTCTGTGCTCTGCTTGGTCTCCAGCTTACTGCTGCCCAGTTGGGGGAATTGTTCTCTAGTGTAGAGATGGGGACTCAACTTGTGAATTTCATTTCTTTCAGAAATTATTTTGTGATTTTATACATGTGTTGTGAAAATAGTTGCATTATATGTTTTGTATGTGATTTGTGAAAACAATTAAATCATATATTTTATACAGTTTTAAGTTGTTTTGGCAGGAGGACTAGTCTAATATTAGTTACAGGAAATAGAAGTCCTCACTGTGGATTCTTAAACAAGGGGTAATGTAAGGGTGTTGATGGACAATGATAATGGCTATCTATCACAAACTGGCTTGTAGAGGGAAGAGCTTAGAGTTAAGACCCTGAATAGGAGGCTGTTCAGTCTTCTATGCTTAGAACTAAGATAAGGATGAAGTTAGCAGAAATGCCAACAAACAAAATGAAATACCATGATGGAAAGAGAACTATTGTGAGTTATTGATAAATTGGATATGAAGAATGAAGAAATAGCTTTAAAATGGTGCTACAAATGCTTTAAAAAGGAGTCCATATCTTCTGAAGATAAATACCAAAATATTTATGGATGAAATGATATAATGTCTGGAATTTGATTCAAAATAATCAAATGTAGGGAAGAGGGTGGGGAGAGTGTGGGGCTATAGGTGAGACAAGACCCACCATGAGATAATTGTTGAAGCTAGGTTATGAGTACATTAGGATATATTATATGGGTTTTTCTACTTTTGTATATATTTGACACCTTTATATTGGAAATTAAAAAGAACAAACAAACAAAAACATAACCAAGGTTATGAAGCTGGGAGATGATATGTTGGTGAAGCTGGGAAGAGTGCCCATTTTGAGGTAGGGAAAAGGGATAAGCCAGTAGCAGTTTGTTAATGTCTAAAGCAGGCTTTTATGCAAAAATATTTTGAAAATGGTATGCTTAAGCTGGCTCATTCTGCTCTTTTAGAAGTGTCATCAAGTGCAGGAGGTATTTGATTATCGGCTTGAAGATGTGAGTCATATGACACATGCTGAACAGAGGCTGTGGTAACTACAGTGCTCGCTTATCTGACTTCTGATTCAGTGCTGGCTCCTTATATTCACTGATAAAGCCCTCTGTGGTCCAGGTCCAGACTACAATAGATAGTTTGGTAAGACTCTGGCACACATCTCCCTGACTGGTTCCTGGAATGATTTCTGGAGGCACTTTGCTGTATCTTCCTTTCTGTACCACCTTCTTGGTTAGCTGTATATGCCTGGAGCCTCCCTGAATCTTTCTTGCTCTCACCTGCTTTCTTCCAACTAACTGTGGATTCCACAATTGAGTCCAAGAGAGGGATTTGTTTCCATAGCCTAAGGAGTTTCAGGAGAAGTAGAGACACTTTTCTACAAGTTAAGAAAAGAAAGAAAGAAGAGGAAGAAGGAAGGAAGGAAGAAAGGAAGGAGACAAGCACTCATTTTCCTTTCTTACTTTCTACTTTCTTTTTTCTTTCATTCAACAAATCCTTTTATGTACCTGCTATGTGCCAAGTTTCACGTTAAGAATTGACTGGGGGCTCAAAGGTAATTAAGAAACAGTTCTTTCCTCAAGGATCTGCATACAGCCTGGGAGGGGAGGAAAGACATACAAACAGAGTAATAGAGAAAGTCACAGGTGCCAATCTTGCTGTTTGTACAGGGACCAGTGAGGCACAAGGAAGGACTGGAGAGTCATTACTAAATTTTCTGTCCATGGGTTTTGGTTTTCATACTGTCCTTGATACCTATGCATGATTTAGAGCTTCTTTGAAACTCAATTTTCTCATTTTTAAAGTAAGACTAATTATACCTACTTATGGCTATTCGAAGCATCATATTAAAAGTGTCTAGGAAGATTTTTGCAAACCATAGGGGTTGATGATGTAGGTATTATTATTATCTTTCCTTCTTCCCAGGAACCAGTGATAACTACATGCCCATTTTTTTCCCGGGAGACAGATCACTGTCATCTGCTCACTGAACCATATTAAGATATACTAGGGACTGTGGCCATTTCAAGGGAATATACATAAGTAAGAGAAAACTTCTTTTTCCATGTAGGTGATAAATCTTCTGCCTATTGACTTTTAAAAACATAGAGCCAAATGCCCCTTTTGACTGTTAATACCAACAACCACTTTAACATTTGATTTTCTGCACAGTTTACAAAGTACTTCTAGAGTCATAAATCATTGATGTCTCATAATAACCCTTGACTTAGTAGAATAGATTTCATTTTGACCTTTATTTACAGATGTGGAAAATATAGCTCTGAGAAGTTAAAAAATTTACCCAAGATTCATAGCTGGTCCAGGAAGAATTCTGGTCTTCTCTTTCCTAATCTTTGAAATCATTAGCTCCTCCCTGTGTAAGTATAGCATGCATGGTGTTTCCTTGATGTTTTTAAAAGGTTTCAAAATATTTTTAAAATGTTTAAGAAATTATTTGTTTTTTGACACATCATGGACATCTGAAGCTCCCAGCCCCTGGTGCTGTCACAACAAATCAAACAAACAAATAACCATCTTCATTGTTTTGTGGATTATTTCCCCATGAGGCAGATGTTTATTTTTTACAAATGAAAGCTCATTGTTGTCAGGAACATTTAAGAGGCTTAACCTGTCTTCCCTGGCATATGGCACAGGCTTTTCACGATAAAACCAGTAGTGTGCAGTGGCAGACAAAATTGTGAGCCTCTCTCCAAAACTTCATCAGTTGCTATTACTCAGCAACATTGCTTTCCTATGTAGGGGCTCGTCTGGGCCTCTGCCACTGTGAAAGGGGGAAAAAAAAACAACAGGCTGTTTCCTTTGATAGAAAATACTCATATTTTAATGGGTGTGATGTCATGAATTATTAAACTAGCTTAACTTTGAAGCCGAGCTGAGAGAAGACATAGTGAAGGATGACCTTGAGACTCTTGAAAAATGGGAATGTTGACTGTGCCTGCAGACTCAAAGATGGATTTCTACTTTAGTTTATATTTATGCAACTGTGAAACTTGTTCCCTTGTTGCCAGAGAAATCCTTTGTGCAGTCGTGTGGAGAAAGTTATTACATTTTAGTGCCGAAGAGCTGTAAAGTTTCTTTCCTTGTGTCTCATGAAAACTAGAGTGCTGGCAATCTTTGTGCTGGGGGGATGGCCCTGAGGAATGACAGGTAGTCTCTCAGAAGACAAAAGGAAACAGACAGATAGTGTTCTTTGAAAAAGAGTCTAACATTAGGTTCTTATAAGGGATTTGTGCAGACCTGGTCAGTTACAGTGCTGTCTTGTTTCTGATTCAAGGTGAATCAAAGAAAAATTGGGTCCACAAGGAGAAAGATGATCCACCAGCCCCACTGTAGCCTGAACACATGACCTTCCCAGCAGCAACTCCACCATAACAAGTGCCCTTGGAGAGTGTGGGAGAGGATCTGTCAAAGCTTTGGGTTTGTGCACTCCTGGCTCATTCCCTAGCTACAGATTCATGGACAAAACCATAGACCTTAATAGCAGGCTGAGGGGGCCTTGTGTCCTGCAGTGGGTAGTGAAACTGTGTCTATACCCACAGAGACCTGTGATTCAATCTCCTCTTCTGTGTTCTATGTAACACAGTTCAGTTAACATTCTGAAGGAAGGAAAGGGGATATGAAGTAGGGATGGTGTAGAAACCCATAGTTACTGAGCATCATTAAATGCATGGCTCTGTCTTATTAAGATTCATCATGTAGTTGTGTGGCATTATCCCCATTTATAGGGGAAGAAGCTAAGGCTCAGTTTCTCTGTGAGATTTTCAACATCACAGTTAATGACAAAGCTGGGCTTTATTTGAATCTAGAGCTGTTTGACCTCAGAGACTTATGAGAATTTACCATTCCTATGAGATTCTGGTTTGACTGAGTTTATGCTTTCTTCTTGTTTGTTTGAACTCCTGGTCTTTATATGCTGATGTCTTCAGATCCACTCTCCACTCTGCTCTGTGACCTGGTAGACTGACCTATCTTGACTGGTGCCCTTGTTCTTTGGCTTACAGTTGGGTCTGCCCAATGTGAGACACAGACAGGGCATTGGAGAGCAGGTGAAGGGAAATCAGATGGGGTGTTTCCCCAGTTTTCTCTCTGTTGGGTTCTCCACTGAAGGCCACAACTCCTGCCAGGCCGCCCCCTCCATGCAGCTCCCCTCTCTGGGTTTTAATAATCACCCCCTCCCCTTGCCCCTTGAGACTTTGGGGGGTGGGGCCAGAAAGGGAGCTGCCTTCTGCTGGTGCTAGCCACTGGGTACTGCGCTGTCCCTGGTGCTTTCCTAAACACTGCCCACACTCTTGTAAGTCAGCGCCTGATTAAGACAGTTGGATCGCTCAGTTGGAGTGTGTCACTTCAATGCTGTTGGAGTCAATGTTCTGGTGTTGTTCCCTTCAATGACTGTTTGTACCAAGAGGATGGTGTTTTTTGTCCCCTCTTTTTTCTCTAAGAATTTCTTGTTTTTAACTTTCAGAAAAGCTATTTTTTTCATTTTTCACTTTCCTCATTGCCTTACTACTTGCTCTCTGAATTTTCTGTTTTCCCCTCAAATTGAGTCTGCACGACCAGGGAAAGCCAGTCTCCATGATTATTTTCCAAGATTGAGTTTCTCTGGTCTCCAGAGTCTTGTCTCTATTCTTGTATAAGCATTTCTTTGCAAAATAGTCTGTTGAGAAAACAGTCTTGAGAAAACAATGCACACTTTCCAACGTTCTAGGGAAAATTATTATTTCTCCAAAAAGGAAGGGAAATAATAAAAGTATGTTCAGTAAGTAGCAGTCAGGATAATAAAGGGGAAAAGGCAAGAAATTCAGAATCAAGGTCAGTTTCCTCTGTTGTTGGATTGCAGCAAGCATTTAATGGTAATAAAATCTTTTTCCTGTATAATACATTTTATATTAAAACCGCAGCCATTTAAATGAGGGATTTTATGTCTGCACAGTCTTTATTGAGCATGAAGGATTAAAAAAAAAGTGCTTTTTTTTTACTTTAAAAAATGCTTTCTTGGCTCACTGCCTCTCAGGCTCACAGAAATAAAGATTTGGAGGTGGGGAGTGGCCAGAGTGGCTTGTACAGTTCCTCGCTTACGCTATTTAACCTCAGACCCTTGTTATTCTGGGCCTCCGTGTCTCCTGAATAAACAGTAAATCTTTCCTGATGGTGTGGCAGCTTTATGATATGAATTCATGCCTATTTTCAGAGGAGCACGAGAGAGCCTTTAATGTATTTTCTCTCCTTTTACTGGTGATTTAGTCAAAGCCTATGTCTGCCAGAGGGGTAAGGCTGGTAGTTCTGCCTGTCTCTGGTACAGGGCAGAGAGGGTTGACTGTGGTGTTATTTTATAGGCTGGCTTGAAATGGATTAATTCTTCTGATGCAGGTTTATTGACTCATAATTTCCTGAAATCTTGAAATTTGTGATTTATACCTGATCTTAAGATAGGAAGATAAGATATCAAGACCTTACTAGGTCTTCCTCTACCACAAGATCATGCAGGGTGAAAGTTTGCTAGACTGATTTTAAGGCTGTTCATTTTGGGCACATTGGAAGTGGCCTCAGAAGGTTCAAGGACATGTGGGCATTAGATATACCAGAAGGAAAAATCTCAGCTCAAAAGTAACTATATTTTTTCCATGGTCATTGCTGATATTCATGGGTCAAACTGTTGGACTGGATTATTCTTGATCATGAGTATGGTATAGAGGAATCAAAAACACTAGGTATACAACTTATGGGTATTTGAAAAATGTATCTGTATAGGAAATTATCTGCCAAGGGAAGTAGACTATTGTTGGTGGGGATCTGACCTAGAGCAGGAGATGCCTCGTTCTCTTTAAATAGCTGCCCTTTGAGTTAGAATGAATTACCTGCAAATGGCATGCTCCACATTTTAGATCTTAAATTGCCTGAGCTGCATTTCCCATTGGAGGGTTAACAGCATCTTTTAAAATCTGAATTTTCCTAGTACATTCACCTGATCTGACTGTTCTTAGCCACAAATTTAACAATGTTTTAAACATAGCCCCAAAGCCAGAATAGTGGAAAGACCACTTACTTAAGCAACTATTTTTCCCCTGTAATGTCATATAGATCTAAACCTTCTCTGTATCTTTCCACTACAAAAGCAGCACGTGGTCTATTGTTACAAGCAGATATTCTTGTGGGAAGTAAGAGGCCATGGGTGAATGGAGAGAATATTATTGTCAAGTCTGAAGCTATTGTTTTGAGACATGGACTAAAGTTTTCTGCAGTTTTCATTTTTCAAAAACTCAACCTTTCAGGAAGGTTTGGCTTATATGCTCTGATTTTTATTTTTGATAGTGTGGGGCTAATGTTTACTCTGGGCTCCTGAAAATTGGTTCGGGAGACTTTCCATGGAGGAGAAAATGTGGACAAACACTGTTAGTTTACTCAGCGCTGAAGGCATTAGCTGGTGAAGAAAGGGGATGACAGCTCCGTAAGCCAAAAACTCACGATCTTTTTGCTCTTGAAGTATATATTCCTGGAAACCTTAGGAAAGGCCTGTGAAAAATGACATGAGAGCAAGAAGGCTGAAGGTAACTTGGAAAATGAATCTGAATCTGCTATGCCTAGGAGAGAATCATCTCATCAGAAGAAAACATTTTATTCAAAAATGAATTTTTATTACATGGAACAGAATAAAGAATATGATTTCACCAAGTAGCCGCCCAGGCACACACACATACTTGCTTGCACAAACACACACAAAGGAAAGAAAGAATGTTAAAGCAGAAGTATGTTGCGTGCTTTATAATTCTGGATTTGTTTTTCAGGTTTTGAATTAATTAGATACCATGTTGAATTCCAAATGTGATAATTAGACAAATTAATGCTGCAGTGAAGTTATTAACAAGGCAAAATATGCTAATATGCTTCTGATGAAGAGCTCTTCTTTTGCCTTACCAAGAAATTGGCAAACATCTTTTATTTGGGGCCAGACAGCTTATCTCAAGTGATTTACTAAAAAGGTTCTCGGCCGTATGTTATGAACAAATGTTGTAAATAGGGGTTAATGTCTAAATTTTTGATATGTATAAGCCTTGACGTGATGCAGCAAGTCCCGTGATGCTGTTAGTCTGTTTTCTGAGTGGCAGCGGTGTCTGGAGAGGCCAAGGCTCTTCCATGTCCTACAGTGCTGGTATGAATCCAGCACACCCCAGTGCTTGCCAGTGTCACTCCTGCTAACATCATCACCGACATTCAACATGAGGTGAACACCGGTTGCCAACCTGCCAACCTGCTGTTTTCTTTTTGGCAGACTTTGTGTCTCCTTTGGTTTTTAGATGTTTAGAACTCCTAGCCCAGAATCATTAGGGAATCCATTTAGTGGTTTCAAAGTGACACAGCAGAATTTCTCTTTCCGATCTTAACTCCGCTACTGAGAGCTCATTGTGCCCCAAGAGCCCTCCTGAAACCAAGGAGAAACACCATTTACCCAGGGGGTTCTGACCATTAAAAACAAAATTTATAGAAATATGAAAAGAACTTTCCCCATGAGCATGTCATTATTTTAATTCTTTTAATCACACACTCGATGAGTATGGCCTGTGTAACTTTGATTCATTCAGATATAATATTTGCTAAGAGTGTCATTCTGCAACCCAGGTAGGAGAGTTTTGAGTTGTGAATTTGAGGGGAGACTCCGTGGCATGTTTGAGTGAGGCAGACGAGTTTTCAGTTGTGGGCTAGTGAGTGCTGTGGAGGTGTGTTCTGTGGCAGGAGACAGACCATTTGTTAACCGAGTAGCATGCACAGAAAGTGCATTAGTTAGGAATGCATTCGAATGCAAGTTACAGAAAGCCTTATGAACAGTGGGTTTAGCAAATGAAGAGTTTTTTTTTCTCCCATAAAAAGCAGACCAAGGTAGTGGTCCATAGCTGAAAACGTGTCTCAACCATGTTGTTTAGGTTCTATCTTTCCATTGTGTCACCTTAGTGGGTGGCTTTTATCAATGTGGCACAAGATGGCTGCTGAAGCTCTAGGCATGACATCTGGGTCAGGAAGGAAGGCAGGAAGAAGAGGAAAGGGTCACTCAATTTGTTTCTTTTTGAAAAGGTTTCCTGAAAATTCCATTTATATGTCATTGATCAGAATTGTGTCAAATGGCTGCCCCTAACTGGAAGGTGATATATGAGTTTGGATCAGCTGGTCAATAGTCTTTGTTATACTTTTCTTGGGTACCATAATCCTGGGAATGAGGTTGTGTCCTCAGTTACCTGCCACTGTAGGGCACCTACCTAAACATTTTGCTCCCTGGACAAAATTTGGCTTCTTAGACAAATCTGACATTTGGCTTCCCTGGACAAAGGGAAGTTCAGGTGTTAAACCATTTTACTCTCTCCAGGTTGAAGGCAGTATAGTGTAATGAATAAATCTATGGACTTTAGGTTGAGTTATGTGATTTTGGATATACAGCTTTCACCTCTCTGACCCCAAGTCCCCACATTTGTGAATTGAAGAATGTCAGGGGTTATTGTTAGGATGTAGTTGGGATAACACATAAAGTATCTAGCTCATTATATTTAGCTATTTAGCTCGTTAATGAGTAGTGGCTTTGAAGGTATGAATTAAATTCAGGTTTTATTCATAATGAGGTAACGTGTGATGGGGGAAGATGGTTACATGTAGTTCTTTACCATTTAAGAGAGTGGTTTCTGGTGGGTGAAGGGTCCTTTTTGTTGAATGGATTGATAACCAGGAGGATGTAAGTTTGAATGTAAACAAAAGGTGGAGATATTGAGAATTGTGGGAAGGAAGGAGCAGGGATGAGGAGACAGGGAGCTAAGAAGGAATGCTGGACAGAGATGGTGGTGAGAGGAGGCCCCGCAGCTGCGAGGTGAGGAGGGAGGCTGGAGAACGGAGGCCTAGTGGGGAATTTACTACGAAGCTGTGCACTGTGTGATGTAAACATTTCTTCTGACTCACCTGCAGAACCTCCTGGAAAACACATCTGACTAATCTGTAGGTGAATGTAAAGAAACATTATGTCTTGTCTCAAGCTAGTGTGATGTTACAATTAGACATATAGTTTCCAGAATATTTTTTTTATTCAGGTCCCACCACTAAGTAAGTTAGGTAGAAAGGTGATAAACCACACAAAACACAAATGGAGAGGACTTATGAATTCAGTGTTTGGTTTTCTGAGAGACAGAAAATGACAATTTAAGTTGTGGGTGAGATTCTGCTTCCATTCCACCCATGAGAGTATACCCTGAAGTTGATGGGAAGACACAGCTCAGAGTTGCCCTTCCTGGATCTCAGTTCCTCTAAGTGATCAAATCATAATGTATATGATTTTAGCATTTGAAAAGAAAATACTTATTTTTATTTTTTTTTGGCACAACATACTTCTAAACAAAAGGCAATTACTATATTTGGTACTTGATTGGAAAATACAAACCAGCAATCTGCTTCAAAGCTGGAGGAAAAGCTGGCCACTTTGAATATATTGAATAATAAGTAAATCAAGAGATTCATAATTGTCCTTGTGAATATATAGCTGATATTAATACTTGATATTAATTAATAAGCAAGAAACATACTAGTATATAGCATGTTCAAATCATAAACCATAAACTCATATTTTTAAGAAATGTGGCTTAATTTGTGTCCTTGATTACTGCAGAATTTCTGATTTGTATCTCTGTCACATCAACAGATAGAAATGTAATCTGAAGCAATTAAGAGTCTCCTCTCCCTTTCCTGGAATAGGGGCCTAAGTTTGTGCTGTGGAAGGAGGGGCTTTGTATCGTCCCAGGAGAGGGAGGGAGCATCTGGTTCTGGGTTGTCATCTGCCGACACACTTAGTAGGACATTCTCATTTTAACTTAGTGACCAGTGGTTTGTTCAGATGGATCAATTCTTGGAACTCTGTCATAACCATTCCTTTCCTAGTCTGATTCTCTTTTGGCTGCTTTCAGCCCTCTCTGAAACATGGGTGTGACTGTTGCTCCCTAGTCCCTCTGGGGCTGCAGGAAACTCACAAACCTGACCAAGACCTCCTTGCACACCCCACCAGGCATGTGCTCCTGTCTTCTGCAGGCTGCGGGTACCCAGTGGTCTTGCCAGATCTTTGGACTCTCTCAGCTCAAGGTAGGGTCCTGGAGTTCTTGGGATATCTGGTGTGGGTTGATTTGGGCAGGGGCAGGGGACAGAGCCCTTCTCAGAAGCTCAGGTTTTATGAAAGTCTGCGTCTTCTTTTCCCTTTCTCTAGCTGGGCCAACTTCACCCAACTCTTAGGAACAGAAAAAACTGGCTCTGACTGATCACATTTTACTCCAAATCTTTTGTTTATGCCCCAAGTCCTAGGCTTTTGAAAATTAAAACTCTTTCCTCCCCCTCAAACTATTGCTCTCATTTTCTTCTGTGTCAGGCCTTTCCTGAGGAAACAAAAGCAGAATTCTCATCTGCCTGAGTGGTAGAAAGTATGGCCATTAGAAATACTGGTGAACAGCAGTTAATGTTTCAAATGATTACCTGTGACTGACTAGTATTTAGTATAAAGAACCGGCAGTGCTGTGTCAAGGCCCCCTGAAGGTATCTCTTTGCCTCTCTGCCTGCCCCGACTGCTGTCTTGGCTCATGCTGTCACGAACCTCTCAGAGAGAACAGCTCAGATGTGGCATTCTTGAGGGAAAGAAGCAGACATTTCTTCCTCTCACAAGTTCAAAGGCTTCCCTCACAAGATTCACAACAAGCCCCTGCACACCTACAAGCAGGCAAACCACAGTTCCTATTTATGGACTGCTGACAGTTCTTTTTGTGTATTCAAACATACCAAGGGCTAAAGACTTAGCATCTCAGGTTGATGCAATAATTTAGGTATAAGCACTAGTAGGACCCGGAAAACCTAACTCAGAGAGATGCCATGTCTCCCTCTCTGAGCCCAGTGAACTCTGGGGAAGCCTTTCAGGACTGGGAGATGATAGAAATGTATCATGGAAAGACACATTCATTAAGAATTTGAAAGAGGTGATAACAACAGTGGATAACAGAGGGAGCACCTGAGACAGCATGCAGCTGAACTGTAATTGTGAGCTTGTGTTTTATTTTTATATTCATTAACAGAATCATTTGTAAACAGACATCAGCTTCCACAATGTACATCCTCTCCTCACAAAGAGTGGCACTACAGTCAGAAGGTGGTTTTTCTGCACACTGGGATATCCAACTGTTGCAGTTCAGACTGTGTATGTTCAGGCAGGCACATAGAGGAGTGCCTGGAGGCTTGTAGGCCATATGCCTTCCTGACTGGGCTTATGGGATGTGTAGGTGTTTTTATTTGGATGGGCATGAAGAGTTAGGAAAGATCCAATGTCCATTCTGGCATCAGGTGCAGAGACTGTGTGGCGCAGAGCAGGATCTCAGTAAATGCTTCTGGTATTAACTATTAGACTCAATGTAACATGGAGGAAATTTTATCTCCATCACCAACAATGAACCTGTAGTATGGGGCAGGACAGAGTAGAGTAATTTTAAAGGTGAATCATCATACTGAATTTGATTCAGAAGAAGCACATGGTGAAGCATTTATCTGTTGATTTTTTGACATACAGGTTCCTTATCTGGGCTTTGGTAGTTCTAAAGGAAGGTAAAATGGGCCCTACAAAAAAAAAAAGAGAGAAAGGGAAAGGACTGCAGAAGCAGGAAACTTGGCAGGGACAGGCCAAAGGGGCCAGATCCATTGTCACAGGATGAGATTTGCACTTGAATGCAGGGTTTAAGTAGGGAGCAGGGAAGGCACACTTCTGGGGATTACTGAGAAGGAAGAATCAACATAGTATGGATTTTAAGGGGTACAGAATGCAGAAAAAAAAGAAAAGGGGTTTAAGATATTGGTTTGAGGATTTAGAAGGGAGAATTTAATTTTGAAAATCAGGGATTTACTGTTAGATATAGTGACAATTAAACACTGAAATCACACAGCCTGAATTACAATCTTCAGATGGCTCTCTAATATCCCAGTGTGAGGGAAAACTGCTTCCCGATTGGAATACTACTCTGTGAGGAGACGTGCATTATGGAATCTGAGGACTATCTATAAATGACTCTGTTTAGGGCAAAACTCCCCTTTTAGCTCAAATCTGTTGAAGGATTATTTATTCACGAGGTTGAACTAACTCCTTCCCTCCTGCTCTTAGGGCTCTGCTGCCTTCTGATCATCAGTCCCACCAGGCAGGACGGGAGGCCTAAAATCAGAGTGCAGGAAGCCATCAGCCCATTGAGCAAATGATAAATCACTTCCAAGAGCACACTGAGCAGGGATTTGTGATATCTCTTAAAACACAAATACAACTCTGATTGGGTCTGTCCTTCCTGGTGCCTCAGTTGGCAGGACTTGTGAGGGACATCAGGAGGCTTGCGGACCTCACCCCTCCCAGACTGGGCTTAGCATGTGCAAGTGTTATGTTAGGCGGGAATAAGGATTTATGGGAGACCCATGGTTCATCCTGGGGAGTGCTGGACCATGGGGAAGTGAACATAGTAATGTGGGTGAAGGATGGACACACAGCCTTAGCAGTGTGCCTCCCCACGTGATATGAAATTTCAGCACCTTCTTCTCCTACCCCTCCTGCTAATGGTTGTTCAAGGTTCATTATTTGTGTATAAGCCACTTGGCTGTGCCCCAGTGGAGAGAAAGAGCTGGGTAAAATCCTGGATCTGCCTCTTAATAGCCCTGAGGTTTTGGACAAGGTACTTAAGTCTGTACCTTGGTTTTCTTATTTGTAAAAGTGAGAGAATAATGCTCCCCCTCAGAGTGTTGTTGAGAGGAATACATAGGGCAATTTTCATAAAGTGCTTGGTACTATGTGCCGCCCTCAATGGCTGGCTCATACTAGGTGATTTATAAAGGGGGAGCTGTAATACCCACTATTAATAACAGTGATGCCACACAGTCAGGTGAGCAACAATGTAAAAAAATATATATCTATGGCTTAATTTTTTTAAGCCTCTATTCAGATTGCCAGAAAATTTAATCTCAATTGACTCAGAATCTCAATCCACTTGGGATCCTGGGGGAGGAAATCCAGTCACCGGTCACTGCTGCCTCGTGTCTGTGTCCCCTTCTACATTCCCACCAGCCACCTGGGGTTCTGTCAGCAAAGATGGAGGCTGTATTTTCTCCTCCCATCTGCAGGGCCTCTTCAGATCTGTCTTTTACATGGTTATTTCTGATCTTTTCTTGGACACATGAAGAATTGGCTGTGTCCCACATCATGCTGGGAGTGCTGAAAGGCCCCCTTGATCTGGCTGCCTACAGTCCCCACCCAGACACCCAGCTACCACCTGACCCCTGTGTGGGTTTTTCCTGAAAAGCTCTTCAACCCACAGAGTTCCTGTGGGGTCCTCACTGGGCCCTTCATTATGCCTGCCTGGGGCTGGTGTGGAGATACACCCCGGTGTCTTGTGATCTTTTCCTCCCCTCTTCCTGCACACATTTTCTGTGGGACTGTTGGGACAATAGATTCTCCTGAGCTTTTGGAATGCAAAAGTCTTTGCCTTAAACTCAGCTGTGAATTTCAAATTTGAAACTCTCAAATCAAGAATTGACTTTTTCATTCTCTCAGCATTTCTGCTGTGCCATCCATTTCCTGAGGCACTAAGTGTGGGATTCAGAAGTATCTGCCTAGGGAGAGAGGGGTGGGTAGAGGGAACGAGGGTATGTCAGGGCATGAGAACCTTGGCTAAAATCTTAAAATATTTCTCTACTACACTGCTATTATTATATCCATTCTCCATACAGTTTCATCACCAGGAGGCTCAGTTTTAGATTGATTTGCTTCAATGTTGGAGCATTTGAGGATGATTCTGTTTTGACCTGTTGTTGGCCAAATTAAAAAAAGAAGAAGAAGAAGCAGATAGTGAAGCCAAGAAGAAAGTTTAACATAACTTCTGGTTGGTTTAGTGGGGAGCTAACTGCAGCTCTGACCTCATTCTGTTTTTCAGTCTAGCAGAGGTCACGCCACTCTTCTTGATATGTTTTCCTAGTTCCTGCTCCACAGTCCATCATTGGATGCTTGGCTGCCTAGGCAACAGCATTCAGGGTAGCTCTCAGCAATATGTTCCTGGAGAACATTTTAATTCCATGTGTGGAGCATTTTGTGCAATCTGGGGTGTGCCAGTCTTTGTATTGTCAGTATGTATAGCCTTGTGCTGACTCAGAGAAGCTGCTCAGACCAGTGTGTGTATCTTTTAGGGTATGGGATCTGAGAGGAAAGAGTTATCTATATTTCAAAGATATCATCATCACCATCATATTCAAGTGACCATGCGGATGCTGGTGGCATCTCACTGTGTCTCCTCACTTGTAAGTGTCCAATCAATGTTCTTTTGAACTGCACTATGTTGACAGCTGGGCACTTGGGACAACAGCATTGACTTTCACTTGCATGGCAACAACAGGAAAAACGCTAGCAACAATATTTGTCTGTCAGCACAGGATTCACCAGCTATGGTGAAACAGGATTTGTAGAATTGAAGTACAGAAGCAATACTGAAAAGTTCAGCACCACCATCACCAGTAACAACCATGGCTGCCATTTATGGAACAACCCTTTGGTGCCTGGACTGAGCTAGACTTTTTAAATTTTTTTCCAACAAATCTAGAAGGCAGGCACTGTTCTCCTACTTTATAAATAGGAAAATGGGTTTAGAGAGATTAAATGTTTTGCTCCTCATTACACAGAGAGGAAGTATAGCCAGAATTTGAACCCAGATCAGTCTGACCTTGCAGCCCTTGACTGTGGGGCTGGGATGGTGCCATGCTGGCATGCTTGCTGAGCATCTTGTTGGCATCACTGAATCCCTAGCATGGGTTCATGCTTAATACATGGTAGGTACACAGTCACACTAAAAAAATGGTCAATTGCTCATATTACAAATTAATGCTCTGTGTTCTGAAATGTTTCCTTTCTGCTCTGAAGCAAAGTAATGTAATAGGTATGGGTTCTTCCTCTTTCATGTTCCCAAGAACCATCAATTCTTCCTAACCCCTCCCCCTGACCCCCCACATATCTCCATACCACCTTCACTTCCTGGTGTGGCTCACCATCATCCCACATCAGGATACTGAGGTGGGTTCCCAGCTCATCTTCCTGATGCTTGTCTTTTGTTTTCCTGTACTCCAGGCTCTACACAGTAGCCAACATAATATTTCTAATCCAGAATCTGTACATAACTCTTTAGAGATTCCTATGAACTTAAAACAAAGTTTGACTCCTTCAAATGGCCTTTGAGACCCCTTATGATCTGATGTTTCCTGCTTCCAGGGCTTCATTCCTCACCATTCCTCAGTTCCATGCTCTGCATCTTGAATGTCCCATTTGATGCCAACCTCTGGACATTTTCATGTGCTGTTCCCTTTGCTTAAGACACTGCTCTCCTTTGCCATTTATCTGGTCAACTTCTGCTCATCCTCCATATCTTGGTTTGTATGTCACTCCCATCTGAGCAACCTTCCCTGACCCCCAAGCCTGGGAAAAAGTCTCTTCCATGTGCTCCCAGAATCCCCTGCACAGACTGCTTCAGAGCTCTCACCACCTCAAATCCCGCTATGTTCGCGTCACCCTCCTTCCCCACAAGACAGTAAGCTCCATTGTCAGTCACAGAGCCCAGCTCTAGGCCTGGCATCGAGTCAGCACTTAATACATATTTGGTGAATTAGTGGAGAGTTATATTTAATCTATTTCTTATAGTCATTTTTGAATTGGAATAGTTT
The DNA here is from genome assembly GCA_007922815.1 of Macrotus californicus. Classification (NCBI taxonomy): domain Eukaryota; kingdom Metazoa; phylum Chordata; class Mammalia; order Chiroptera; family Phyllostomidae; genus Macrotus; species Macrotus californicus. Next base: position 4,992 of record VMDR010015109.1, on the reverse strand, counting down.
CCTACAACCTTGGACCTGGAAGCGCCATTATACTTGGAGCAATCTTTTCAAAGCAGTGAATTAGAAACACCTTCAAAAGTCCTTGATAAAGTCTTTCAGGAACTGCGGGGAGGCCTTTGTTAGATTATGGAAGTCTAAATGTCTTCAAATTTAAAAAGGTAAGAGATGCAAAATGTCATTTTAAAGTACAGACCCAGGGACTCCTACATTGTTCTCTTTTACTAAGTTGGGTTGTCACTAACTTTAGACAACAGAGGAAAACCACCTTTTAACCTGATTAATGAATAGTCCCATTATACATTTCACAAAATATTAAACAGAACTATATCTCGCTACTTTCTCTCTTCTCTCCTGTCCTAGTCAAGACTTAAGCTGCTGCAAACGTCTGCTCTGGCTTTTCCTTTTCAGAGGAATTGTCAGGGCCATGAAAAGACCCTGATTTGCAGACTGACTGTCTCCTGCAGTTGAAGGACCAGATGGGACTATTGAGGACACGGGGGAGTTAAGTTAAGAGTTCTAGCCTCTTGGCTCTTAACCTTACTCTCATACAATTCCTGGCTGGATTTTCATACCAATTCATGCTCTCCATGCTTCTTTCTCCAGCACACCCCTGGCTGTTTCCAGGGATTAAATTTAGTGGTTCAGGTTTCCCAGGCTTCAGTATTTGTGTGCATTTCCAACGGTTTCTCAGAAAAGGCTCAGTTCTGGGCTGCTATTTGTTTAAAGGCCCTGTTTATATCCATCCCCACAGATCCTGCCTGCTGCTGACACAACCTTCCCCTCCCTCCCTTCCTCTCCATCTCAGACTGTCTTTGAGCCCTGGGAACTGCATTCTTGCCTGAGCAGAGGGTGGGTAAACAGACTTGGGCTGCATTTAGAGGGGTTTCTTTAGCACCATCTGCCACCTCAGAAGAGGTCATTGGGATAAACCGATTTGCTAAACAAAATGGTTAACAACTCATGAATAAAACTTAGAAAAATTCCAAAAGGGATGTGGGTACAACTCTTCTGAGGCCACAGCTCATGTGTCCCTTTCATGCCATCTTTTCCTCCCACCCACCAAAGACACCCCTCCTGAATCTTGGTTCTAGTAGAGGCAGCTGCCATCAGGCCTGGGGATGCAGTTTTTTTTGCTTTTAGAGTTTTCTTGTGTGTGTGTGTGTGTGTGTGTGAAGTATAACAAAGCAACAGAAAAATTTAAAACATATATATTCAGCAAAAACCTGGGTAGCCACCTCCCTCAAGTCAAGAAATAGAATATTGCCTGTACCTCATGTATGATCCCCAACCCCCTCACCCCATCACAACCCTTCCTTCCCTCAGACATACCCACACTATACTGACTTTTGGTAATAATTTCCTTGCTTTTGCTAATGTTTACTACATTCAAATGCATCCTAAAATAATGGGGGTAGCATTGGATGTTTTGATATTTTAATGATTTTGAACATTATCAAAATGGAATCATATTAGGCATGTTCCTTCATCTTTCATCTTCTTTTTGCTTAAGATTATGATGAAATTTTCATCTCTGTGTAATAACAATGGTAAAGGTATTGACGTGTTTATCACAACACATTTATCCATTCTTCAGTTGATGGTCTTTTGGGTTGTTTCAAGTTCGTGACAATTATGAAACACATTGATATGAACATTCTAGTCTGTGCATTCTGGCACATGTGGGTATGCATTTTGGTAGAGCACACACCTCAGAGTGGGATTGCAGGCTCACAGGAAATGGATGTCTTCGACTTTCCTAGATGATATTGTACAGATTTCCAAGTGGTTGTTCCAATTTACAGGCTTCTCAACAGAGTATGAGTCCCAATGTGCCACATATTCACCTATACTTGGTCTTATCAGTCTTATTAGCCTTTGAGCTAATGTCTTTTCTTCAAGGTTATCCCAGTGAGTGGCAAGAGCACCCTTCTTAATGGCTTCCAAATGTTCTCAAAAGAAGAAGGGGCTTCTAGTCCTTTCCTTCAGACACAGATGGTAAAAGCAGCATAGTGGGATGCTTGTCAGGCAGTAGGTGGCTCCTCAGAGAGAAGAGATATTTTCTCTGCTGGCTGATTTTCTCTGCTCTTTTGGAATGCACCATCAGTGCTAACAATGGCAGTTAGACTCTCCATGCCATCTGGATGGCTGGGGCTTCTGTGGGAAGGACATCTGCTGGCAGCTGCGTAGGGAAGAGAGATGAGCCAGGACCAGGCATGACCCAGGGGCTGCTCACTTGTGGGGACCTTCTGCTTAAAGCCAATTCCACACAAAACAAAAATGCTTCCTCAATCACTTTACTTACTGAAGAGGAACCACCCCGTGGTCACTGTGCGGGATCCTAAAGGAAAGAGATGATAATTATTCCCAGTTAATGGACCCAGCCCAATCAAGCTGGCTTTTCATCAGGTTTGATTACTTCCATTTTAGCATTGACTGCTGAACTGCTCTTGTTGGGCCTTGTGTGTAGAGTGGGGTAGTATAACCTATCACCTACGCTGTTGTGAAGGCAAAATGAGAGAGGCATGTAAGAGTTCTTTGAAAGTGATCAAGTCATTTGAATCTAGAATCATAGATTCCTGGATGAGGACCTTGTTATAGAGACTTTAAAGGGGAATTGTGATTTTAAGTAAAATTTCCCCTGTAAGACAAGGCCCTCCAAGGATGATAACAGTGGGAAGAGTTTCTATGGTGGGAGAAAGAGAAGATTGGACCCTGCTTCATACTCTGTTCTCCCTCTTGATTAGTTCTACGTAACTATTGGTGGTGGTGGAGGTGGTTAGGAAAGGGAGGGGCATATTTAATAAGTCTTTACTAGAGTTTGTGGACAATAAAAAAAAACCAAACGGGCAGAAATGGAGGAAAAAATACTCATCACCACCAAGTAGATGATCTAAGGCATGGTTTCCTCACCCTCCCTTTCAGCTCCTGTCTTCTCCCTGTCTATCTCCTCTCTGTTTTCAGAGTGGCAGAGACCATCTGTAAGCCTTAGTCCTACCAGATGACCTACTGTGGAGCCTCTATGACTCCTGATTTACTGGGGACTAGTTTACACCTCTTGTGCCAGCATAGCTTCTAACAGTGCCACTTTTTATTCTGAAAGACATCCCAGTTTGGATGATAGATTATGTTTAGCTTATCTAAGACTAATTTGAAAGTTCTGGTTTCTTCCAGGAGAATCTGCTCTAGCTGCCTTTAGGAGAGATGCCAGTCCCTTCCCACAGGAGTGGCCTTCACATCAGGAATCTCTGCTGTGTTGCTATGTGACCACCCTGCCTAGATCCAAGTCCCAGCTCTTCTCTCTATTACCTGAATAATTTAAGGACAAGTCAGTCACTTTGCCTTTGTCTTAGTATTCCCAGGTATAAAATGGGGATAATGATAAAAGTGCCTGACATGGAGTAGGTGGCCAGTATATTTCAACCAATACTATTACTACTTTAGGGCAGAGATCCCCAACTGGCAGCCCTGCAGACAGCCCAGCCCAGCCTGCTAATATTTGCATTTGGCTTGCAGTGTTCTCAAAGTTTTGAAGCTGAAAATCTTTTGAAAGGAGGGCACCCTTCAGAAGGGCAAAAGTGTCCTTATCTGATACATGCATTGATCAAATGCTACCCGTATAGCATCAGAATTTGCAACCTCTCTTCAGGCCTGGACATGACAAACACATTGAGCTGCTATGGGTCTGGACTAGGAGACATGGTCGGTGTTACCACACACGTGTGTTCTCTCCCTTCCACCTCCCTCTCTCAAAGTTAGACTGCAGCCCAGGCTCAAGTCCACATGAGAAGGATGTTCTCCCTTGGAACACTCTTGGACTGAGAACTCTCTATGAGCCGTGAGTGGTTGGTTCTCTCCGCTAAGTCTCCCCCCAATCCCCAATCCAACATCCCAAAATGAGTAGCCACAGGAAAACATTCATCTCTTTGTGCAGAGGTGGAAACCTACTTAGGAGATAGTGACCCCCTCTTAAGAGTAGACCCATCCTTTGAGGATTCCTGACTGTCTTTCCTTCCATTCATTATGCACATGTAAGCTTTCATCTGATCTTATTTTAGAAATTTGACTCAGGGGGTCTGGCCAAGATGGAGGCATAGGTAGACACCATGTGCCTCCTCGTACAACCAAAAGAAGGACAACAACAAATTTTAAAACAAAAAACAACCAGAACTGACCGAAAATCGAACTGTATGGAAGTCCGACAACCAAGGAACTAAAGGAGAAACTTTCATCCAGACCGGTAGGAGGGGCGAGATAAGCAAAGAGGACTCGTGCGGGGCAACGGCTGGTGGACCGGGGAAAGGCGTTGCTGGCTGGGAGAGTTGGCGACTGCAGACTAGGAGTCCCACTCTCTTGTGCGGATAAACTGGGAGGAACAACTGGGGAGCGAGACAGACCCCGCAACCCAGAGTTTCAGCTCGGGGAAACAAAGCCTTACAGCCTCTGATTGAAAGCTCCTGTGGGGGCGGAGGCGGTGACAGCGGGAGAAACTCCCGGACTCACAGGAGAGCTCGTTGGAGAGACCCACAGTGTCCTAGAGCGTACATAAGCCCTCCCACCCGGGAAGCAGCACCAGAATCAGCACCAGAGGGCCCAATTGGAGTGGGTCACGCGGGAAGTCACCGAAAACCTGCAGAGAGCGGAGCAGGCGCCATTGTTCCCTCTCGGACCCCTCCCCCACCTACAGCGTCACAACGCAGCAGCATGGGTTGCCCTGCCCTGGTGAACACCTAAGGCTCCGCCCCTTACTACATAACAGGTGTGCCAAGACAACAAAAATGGCCCAAATGAAAGAACAGATCAAAGCTCCAGAAAAGATAGAACTAAGTGACCAAGAAATAGCCAACCTATCAGATGCACAGTTCAAAACACTGGTAATCAGGATGCTCACAGACTTGGTTGAATTTGGTCGCAAATTAGATAAACAAATGAAGGCGACCATAAGGAAAATGAAGGCAAATGTTCAGGGAACCAACAGGGATGGGAAGAAAAACG
>VMDR010015108.1:0-22706 GCA_007922815.1 Macrotus californicus | reverse complement strand
GTGGACCAGAAGAAAGAAAGAAACATTCAACCAGAACACAATGGAGAAACAAGAATTCAAAAAAACGAGGAGAGGCTTGGGAACCTCCAGGATGTCTTGAAACGTTCCAATATCCGAATCATAGGGGTGCCAGAAGGAGAAGAGGAAGAGAAAGAAATTGAAAACTTATTTGAACAAATAATGAAGGAGAACTTCCCTATTTTGGCAAAGGAAATAGACTTCCAGGGGGTCCAGGAAGCTCAGAGAGTCCCAAAGAAGTTGGACCCAAGGAGGAACACACCAAGGCACATCATAATTACATTACCCAAGATGAAAGATAAAGAGAGAATCTTAAAAGCAGCAAGAGAAAAGGAGACAGTAACCTACAAAGGAGTGCCCGTAAGACTGTCAGTTGATTACTCAAAAGAAACCTTGCAGGCAAGAAGGGGCTGGAAGGAAGTATTCCAAGTCATGAAAGGCAAGGGCCTACATCCAAGATGACTCTATCCAGCCAAGCTATTATTTAGAATGGAAGGGCAGTTAAAGTGCTTCCCAGATAAGGTCAAATTAAAGGAGTTCACTATCACCAAGTCCTTATCATATGAAATGTTAAAGGGACTTATCTAAGAAAAAACAAAATAAAAAATATGAACAGTAAAATGACAACAAACTCACAGTTATTAACAACTGAACCTAAAACAGAAACAAAAACAAACTAAGCAAACAACTAGAAGAGGAACAGAATCACAGAAATGGAGATCACATGGAGGGTTATCATCAGGGGAGCGGGTGGGGAAAGATGGGGAAAAGGTACAGGGAACAAGAAGCATAAATGGTAGGTACAAAATAGGCAGGGGGAGGTTAAGAATAGTGTAGGAAATGTAGAAGCCAAAGATCGTATATATATGACCCATGGACATGAACTAAAGGGGGGGAATGTGGGTGGGAGGGGGTGTGCAGGGTGGAGGAGAATAAAGGGGGGAAAATGGGACAACTGTAATAGCATAATCAATAACATATATTTTAAAATAAATAAAGATTAAAATAAACTTGGCCATTAAAAAAACAAAAACGGTAGTCAAGAGAACCACAGTTAACCACTATTTCCAAAACCCCTTGTGATGCCTTTACTATAAGCAACCTAGGCTCTCTGTCCCAGTCCCTCAAGCAGCCCAGAGACTGGTAGTAAGAGGAAGACAAAGCCAACGGGAGATGCCTGTGCAGGGTTTACCATGGGTGTCATCACCTACAGTCCCTAGTTTGTCTCTTGGCTAGATTCTTAATAAACCAACCAATGTTTATGACAAAAAAATAAATAAATGGAGTCACATAAAACACTAAAACAATAAAAATTAACAGAAATCTATAACATAGCAGAATCTCAAGAAACACAGGTTGGTAAATTAATGCAGTGGCACCTGAGGCGGTAAATTTCCCAATTTCCAGAACAGAATGAGCAGACTGAGATACCCAGAAGGGCCACCTTTGTTCTCAATTAGAACATCTCAACACCATCTCAAGATGTCAGCTGCCTGTAATTTAATTGATAAATTCAATGAAATCATAATGAAAATTCCAATGAATTTTTTTGGACATGGAACATAAATCAGAAGTCAATGCTAAAGTTCAGAAGGAAAGATAAGCAAACAAGAACAGTTAAGTAAACGCTGAAGAGGAAGAGTTCTGTTAGGGGACTAGCCTTGACATTAGTGTGTATGTATGTGTGTGTGTGTGTGTGTGTGTGTGTATAACTATATAACTATATAACTATATATATATAACTATATATATATAACTATATATATATATAGTTATATATATATATAGTTATATATATATATATATATAAAACATCCCCTGACATTAAAGCACGTAACAAAGTCTCTTTGCAACAGATGAATAAACGGGTCAGCGGGACAGAAGTTCTAGAAACAGCCAAACGACGTAGGAAAACAGGGTACATGATAATGGCTGTATCTCAGGTCACTGAGGCAGTGGCAATCTTTAAATAAGCCCAGCCAGTGAAACAAAACGGAAGCTCTACATCTAGGGATTTCAGTGGATTCACCCAGTTGGGTGTTGTGACAGCGGGAGACCCACTCCTCACACCACATACAAAAATAAGTTCCAAATGCACCAGGGATCTAAATATTTTTTAAAAAATAGAAAAAAAGCGTGGGGCATGATAACCTGGGTGTAAAGGAAAACTTCTAAAAATATGACTATAGTCCAGATGTAATAAAACAAAAGATTGGTAAATTTTACTACATAAAAAAAAAAAAAAGAAGTTCGTGTGGGGGAAAATAACCACCATCAGCAAGCTCAAAAGACACATGACAAACGGAAAGGAAATGTAACATATACCAGAGACAAAGGACCAAGATCCCTAACTCACAAGGAGCTTTTTAAAATGTGAGGGGGAAATGCTCGGACATTCTCCGGAAAGCATGCCCTGCCCTCTACTCTCTTCTGGGGCCAGTCAGGGTGGTAAGCGCCTCCCTGGAAGGGAGGGTTCTGGGGGGGACGTAGGGTCTCTGCGCATCGCCGAGCTGCAAAGTGTCCTGCCGGTACCCAGCGCCCTGCGGGTCAGCCCTGCCGCCCCCTCCTCACCATCCTCCTGGAGGAAGAGCTCCAGGAAGCGGGGCGGGTTGCCCAGCTCCTGGCGGACTTCAGGCTCCCGGCCTCCGGATGTCGTCGGGCTCTGGAAGTACTCCTGCAACTTTGAGAGCAAGTACTTGGGCCGGGGCGGTGGGCAGGGAGGATGGTGCGGGCGTCCACTGCCGGCCTGCCCCACCCAGCAGGCTGGTGCCTAGATCTTTCGCTTTCATTTTCAGGAAAACGGCTTCTGCCTTATGTTGCAATCTTGAGGTGGCAAACAACAGCTGCCTCGGATTTGTCAGCGTTTTGGGACAGATGTCGCTGTCAGACAACTTCTAGGTCTAAGCCCTGGACTCTAGTTTATCAGTCGAGTAACCGCAGTCAGTGGCATCCGTACAATGGGTATAGCCATAACTACTTCGTGGATTATTGAGGATTAAAAGAGGTAAAATCTGCAGTGTGTCTAGCAATTTTTTTTTTTTTAATCATTATTCTCAGAGATCTAGGCCTCTGGGTAAGGCCTGCCCTTGGGATCCTGAATTGCTGGAGTGGGGACCACCAGAGTAGCAGGAGGTCCTGTCCCCAGGAGACTGGCTGGTTCTGCCCACTGGAGATCCGCAGCCCCTGCACTTCTATGCGGGTCAGTGCCAGAGCCACTGCTCAGCACTGCAGGCAGTCCTGATAGCCCGCACCTGGGCCAAGTAGCCCCCATGCCTCTTCACGCCCATGGCAAATGGGTGATGGTGGCTGCTCACCCCCTGATGCTTGCTGGGGACACCCTGGGCTGGCTGACAGCCTCCAGCCCTCGCCAACACAGATCAGGGCTGCAGGTACAGCGCTGGACCAGGCATTGCCGGCTACTGTGCTCCCTTTCAAGGGAGCTGCCCTGAGCTTCCCATCCCATTCTTCAGCCCCAGAGATGGCACAGTGTGTGACACAGCAGGCAGGGCAGGCCCTGAAATTCACCCCCCTGCTCACCAGCCTGGCCACCTGAGGACCCCTTGGCCCTTCTCAGCCCTCCCCTGCCTGCCAGAGTTGCCTCCCAGTCCTTGGGCAGCTGGGGGGCTCTGTTTTAGGGACCAGGAGAGGTAGCGGTATATTTCCCCATTCCTGTTCCTTTCCATGGTCTCAGTCTGTCACAGAGGTATACCTTCCCTCTTCCACAGCTTTTTGTATGAACCATTTTGTTTAAATTATTTTATTTAATATTACATCCTGCTTTGTCAGGGGCCGGTGCCAGGGGAGGACCTGAACTCTTCCTCCTCTCTCGGCCTGGGGTGGAGGTACTTTGTCACTCACTGCCCTGCCATCTACCTCTGGGAGCATCTGGAATCACTGAAGACAATTGTCAGAGGGGTGATGAGATCAGAGCTACTTTTTTCAAAAGAGAGTTTGCAGTGGGAGGAGGAAGGGAGCAGGGGACAGAGTGAGTTTTTAGTGGGTATTTTAATCCTTTTGGTGAGAACTCTGAAAATGCCAACTGGGTAGTGAGATTTACAGTGAAGAAAGAGAAGCAGGACTGGTGGTGATGGACAGACATGCAGGTCAAGAGGGAGAAGCCAAAGGTGCCACTAAGGTGACATTTTAATGCACTCTAGCTGTACTACATTCTATGTTGTCTACTGTTTTCCCAGGAAAGAAAACTAAGTTCCCTTCTCTTTAGAAGAAGGCATTTCAACGATGTGATTTCTGCAGTCTTTTTCAACTCCTACGCCAGGCAGATAAAGTTGCGGAGTAAACCTATGGTGTCTCTTCAAAGCTCCCTGTGAAGCAGTAGCCAGGGTGATGCCCCATGGCATTGCACTGTATCACATCTCAGTTGGCCTCACTTCTCTTTTTGTGTGTCCTCACCTCCACTGACCTGGGCTTGCACCTCCCAAACAAGTTGTTAACATCTGGATTTTTCCCTAAGGCTCTGTGTTTAGAGGACTTAGAACCCTATCAATAGAAAAGAAAATAATGCCCAACCCCCCTAAGGAAATCAAAGCAAAACCAGTACTATACTGTAAGATCCATGTAAGGAAGTACCACAAAGGTTTGATTTTTCTCCTAATGACTGCTTCAACCCTGTCTGTGATGTTGTGATATATAAGAAAAATATATTTGGTCTTTGCCCTAGTTTGTGGCACAGATCTCCTAAGATCCTTGGAATTTCCTGAAGGCTGAGAGCCATAAAGACATGTTTTTTATGTTAATGAGGTGACTCATATTAAGGAGGTGACGAAAGATGGTGCCTGGTTGCCAGAGGAAGCAACTAGTGATTAGGAGGTTGAAATTTTCAGCCCCACTATCTGACCTGTGGGGAGGAGGGAGGGACTGGAAGTTAAGTTAAATCACCAATGGCCAATAATTTACTCAGCCAGGCCTATGTAATGACATCTCCATAAAACCGCAAAAGGACGGGGTTCAGAGAGCTTCTGCGTTGGTGATACGTGAAGGTGCCGGCAGAGCAGCAGGCTCCATGCCCTCTCCCTGAGCATCTCTTTCATCCGGTCAGTTGTTCCTGAGTTATATCTGTGTTTTTTATCCTCACCCGAGGACATGCTTATTGATCTTTAGAGAGAGGGGAAGGGAGGGAAAGGGAGAGGAGAGAAACATCTATTGAAAGGATAAAGCGTGTGCCATTTGCTCTCGTGTCTCCGTTTGCCCAGCAGGCCTATGACCTTGTTGAACAAGACCGCCATTTTACTCTTCTGAGCTTATGTCCCCAGGACTGGAAATTACTGAAAAGCAAGAACAAAGCATGACTAAGCCTCCCACCCTCACCCCCGCAGTCGAAGGCAAAAGATAATATTGGAACAAACTGCAGCTTTTGCAAAACCAGCGGAAACCTGTGTTACAACACCCCCAACAGCCCAGGGGCCATGCAACAGCAACCCCCCCCACCCTTTTATAATCCAATTATGATCCAATAAAGCTCAAAGCCCCTACTTCTCGATACTAATGTATCTCTCCACACCACGCCCCTTTCCACTCTTGGAAAGTCAATAAAAAGCTTTGCGCTCTGCATTTTCTTGTGAATTCTTTCACAGCCTGCATCACTGACTACCCTTATCATCTGTGTGTAAGAGAAACATAGACTAGTTGCCTTCTGTACGTGCTCCAACTGGGACCAAACCCGCAACCAAAGTATGTGCCCTGACCAGGAATCAAACCCATGACCTTTCCATGTACAGGACAACACTCCAACCGAGACACATGGCCTAGGGACCTGAGTCATGTCCTTTTGTAATACTCAAACAATCTAGTGAGTTAACTGGTTTCCTGAATTCTAAGAGTTGCTCTAGGAAATTATCCAAGGAGGGTGTCATGGGAACCTCAGATTTATAGCTATTGAGCAGAGGCCCAGGTAACAACCAGGATTTATTATGCCATCTGAAGTGGAGGGCAGTCTTATGGGACTGAGCCCTTAACCTGGGGAATCTATTTTCTCCTGGTAGACAGTGTCAGAATGGAGATGAATTGTAGGACACCTTGCTGGTGTCAGAAAACTGCTTGGATGTGTGGGGGGAAAAACCCACACATTGGAACTGGGCACAGAAGCTTACTATCTTTAGGAAAACATCAAATACCTCAATATTATTTTCAATTATCCTTTTCTTTAGAGAGAAGGGTGCCCTGATTTGCTGGCGCCCAGTAAGCCGCTTGGGTATTCTAGCACTGACATTGGAAAAGGTGAAAAAGAAATTCTAGGGGCAAGAAGGGGGCAAGTGTAGTTTGATAAGGTGTTGCAGAGGCTTTCTCTAGAAGGAGAGAAGAGTCAAAACCTGCAGCGTACTCTTACCTTTGTAGTACTCTATGGGTTAAGAAAAAAAATACTAAATGTGATTTTCACAGCTGGAATGGCAATAGTGAAGTCAAAAGTGGTTTTGTTGTACACTGTATATTGTGGGAAACCACCAGACTCTCCACCTAAGGGACAAAAAAGGAGTGGGGGAAGAACACAGACAATCTGTTCCTAATATGGAAATAACTTTATTGAAAGCAGATACACATGATAATACCTTCCACAGAGCAAAGGCAGCAACCCAAGGCTCACCAGCCCCTCACACCATTAAACTGCCCGTGCACATGTACACTGCATTGCAATCAAGGATCTAGACCGTGGCAGGAAGCAAGCTGGAGTTTATCTGAAGCAAATTTAGCTAAAGCTTAGTAGATACAAAACAACTCATCATAATGGTAAAGACTTTAATGAATCACCAACATTTAAATGTATCATCTGATTTTAGAAAACAAAAAAAGGCTTCTCATTTATAGTTTAAGCTTCCTAACTCTCCGGACAAAGGAAAAGATTCTGGGTTTTTAAGTTCTTCAAATAAGATTTCTTCGGAGGAAATCTGCTGTGAGAGAGGCCCAGGATAATGGGAACTCCTCAGCTGGTTTCGTGGAGGAGAGGCTCCGGGGACCAGCAGCCTCGAGGCCAGGCTGTCCACATTAAACCCGAGCACTTCTGCTTGTTAACTCTGTGACCTTTGTCAAGGTGTCCTCTCTGCGCATCAGCTTCCTCAGTTATAAAATGAGATATTAGCAGTATCAATCACATGAACGTAAAGATCTTGTAAAGGGGACAAAATAAGTCCACAATAAATATTAGCTATTGCCCTCCGATCAAATATATATATATGTGTGTGTATATGCATATGTTTAAGAAAAGAAAAAGACACCTCATTCATCATTTCCGGAGAGAGGCTGTGAAGTGCAATGTGGATAACCAGACACTCAGTTTTCCAAATCAGCGGTGAGGACTCCAGAAATGGCTTCCTTGCTCCTGCCTCTGACAAAGATTTAGAGAACATACATTCCTCTGCTGTCGTATTAGCCACCTAAGTCAGGTAGCAAAAATTTATTAAGTACCAACTGTATACCAGGCTCTGTGTCATGAAAAATAATAGCTTTATGCTGTTTATTCCCCAAGGTTGCCCAATCTCTGCTCCTGGCCACTTTTCTGGCCATGAAAGAGGGGAACATGTGTCTTTTAATTTTTTCATAACCAAAGCCTCCCCTCTTCCCCCATTCACACTAGGATTTTACTTTCACGGTACTTAAAGGGCAAATCAACCAATCAACCAACCAAAAACTAAAGGACCACCCCAGAGACGGTAATAAAAAGAGGATCGACCAGCAGCTAGTGTTTCGACTGGAGAGCACAGAAGATGACTTTGGGTCCACAACACTCCATCCCCACCCCCCACCTCCCAACAACGACCCAAGAATGAGGCATAACAACCCTGCAGCAAAAGTCACATAGATATTGGGGATGTTATCTTCCATAAAAAGTAACACTCCAAGAATGACAGGTAACAGATTCTTGCTCTTATATGAGCCCCTGAGATGAACATTTGTACAAGGTCTTTCTGCATAAGGATATTTACTCTGTTCCTTCAACCACATCCTTTGAAAGCTGGGCTCAAGACATCCTTCCAGCAGTCTTCTTACTCAATTCCTTTACTTTTCAGCTCCTGTTTGACACGTGTCAGATAATCAGGATCAGGGTAGCCATATCTGCGGAAGGAAAGGCCCCTTAGTTCCATCACACACGGTTTTAAAGAATGTGTAGAGTAGGTCACTGGCATTCATATTGTGTTGCAAACATTAGCAAGCACTCCTGAAGGCGGATGACTTACAATCCCTTGTTAGGGTGCAGCTGTGGGCCTCTTAGCCAGTCAGTGAGCCTGGCTATCAGCCTAGCATCTGCCTTCCAACAACACGTTTTTTTATTTTCAGCTCATGGTAAGCAGTGACTCTCGTAAAGTTATACTACACTATATTAAAAATAAATATATAAATATAAATGGTTTATATATAAAAATATAATATGTTATATACAAAAAATGTAGTATAGTATATATTTTTATATTTTACATATAACAAGGTAGTATGTGCTACAGGAACATTTTCAAATTTGGAAAATTTGTGAAAGTCTCAGGACCCTTTGGAATACTACGGGTTGAGGTATTGTATCTGAATTTCACTGAGAACAATCGGATTGCCTATAATACAACTTCCATAACATTAAATACGAGTTTTTCTAGAGCACTATTAGTCAAGTGAATTTAGGGTTGCTATGGAGTGATGAAAGGAACGGGTAGAAGGAAGTATGACCTTAAAAGAAAGCAAAGTAAATAATGTTCCTATGATCTACCCTTCAAATAAGCAGGAAACCTCAAATCAAGTCATCTGAGATATCACTCATCTTGGATTATGAAGCCTCCTGCCTTCTGATGCAAAAGGCAGTAACTGGATGACACTTTGTGGCCGGAAGAGTAGAAGAAGGTGATGGGAACCAATCTGCCTTCGAGATTAAGTCTCTCCAAATACTGTAGTGCACCCAATCCCACTGCTGTGAAGAGTCCCTTACAGCCATATTCTCAAGCTGCCATATCTTACAAACTCTAAATTCTGTCTAGCCATCATTTTATTTCAAAAGGTTCTCACCTTTCCGGTCCCCCAAATCTGGATGTTTTATGGTGGATATCATTCCATGTAATGACATTCGAGTGTCCTGTAACTCGAGAATCCCCCACTGTGAAAATTAGCTTTTGCGCAAAGGCTCTCTGAAGCAGTCCCAAAACCTCCTGTCCTTCCTTGTTATTGGGCAAGTATGCAGTTCGCTGTATTCTGGAATATGTCACTCCTGGGTTTGGGTGCTCTTCCTGTATGAAGACAAAACAATGTTGCCTAGAAACACTCCTGAGTCTGAATTTTACTATACAGATAGAAAAAAAAAAAAAACAAAACAAAATATTGAATCATATTTCTCCTCTTTTCCTAAATTCATGCTGGGAATACCATCACCTTCCTGACTCCCCTGACCCTAACACATAATCAATCACCACTTAACCCTTCCTCTCCCTTAACAGACACAAAACATAAGTGATGGGCAAAGATCGTTACCTTTATCACTATTTAAAGCCATTGCACGTGACCATGGAAATAAGTCCCCGGGAAATCCACTAACCGACAACCGCACAGTCCCTTTGCTCAGCAGACTGGAAAGAAATCCCTTGATCTCAGAAGCACTTACTGTTTGTATGCCTTCTTTCATGCAATAATTAATCACAATGGAGCCACAGGACTCATAACCTGGAAGTGGATCGTCTTGGACACTGAAAGTCATGGTTCCCTCTGGCTGATTCCCTTTCTGGACACCATAGGAGGTCTGGCACATAGGACAGACTGGCTTATATGTCATGGCTTTGTTGATACAGGGGGTGCAGAACTCGTGCTTGCACTTTGGTAGCACGTGCTTGTATCTAATGGGCTCCATACAGATGGCACATATGTCCTCTTCCTTGTTCTCTCCTGACGCCTGAGAACTGGCAGAGCGCTGAGACGTTGGTGAAGCTGTTTCTGAACCATTACTATCAATGTGCATGGGTGCTTCATGATCCTCATTCTGTTTCTGTCCAGCTAACAGGGACATTCCCCCTGTTCCTAGGATATACTGCTTTGCCTTTGCAAGGTGGTTTGGTAACCCAGTAAAGGTCACTGACTCTTGATGTAGCACAAAGTGTACACCTGGATGCCTATTTCTAAAGTCACCAATGAACTTGGTCCCAAAGAAGTCCCTTCTCTCCTTGCCCAAAGATTTCAAAGGAAGCAGTTCTCTCGTCAGCTGACATGCGACATGTTGATAGGCATCAATGAAACTTGCATGAGCATGCACAGACAGATCTAACTTTTTGTCCTTAGGTTCAAATAGAATGCAGGTTTTCTGGCTTTCTTCCCAAACCTTGCTCTGAGTGTTGTACTTTTGTTCTATCTCGGATATCTCCGGGAGTAATTCAGCTTCTAAAAGCTTGTAGTGTGCCGCGTCGACCTTAATGCTGTTCATCGTACACAGAGTCAATATTTTCACAGGAGCCTCGATGGGACTTTCAGAAATTTGGGAGGCAATCAAATGTCTGGCAGCTGAAACGTCATCGTGGGTACCCAAAAGAATTAATTCTCCTCCATTCTCCTTTATATAAAGCTTTTGAAACTGGCGACTCAGTTTGTGTTTGATTTTATTTACCTGCTTACTGTCAGCCAATATAACACGTTCCTCCCTCATAGCTGCTATGCTCTGCTGAAGTTCATGGACAAAAGACTCTTGAGCTGATCTGACATCACTTGATTGACTTGAGGTGAAATGTAAAGAGACCATATTAGGAGAACTCCCCTGACTTATTTTGATAACCACTCTTTTCTCTACTGAGTCAATTTTTCCAGGATGAGTATATTTGAAGTACTCAAAGAGAAGCGAGGGAACTTCATAGCAGTTGCTTTTTCCTTCTGACTTGGTTTTTGGTTCAGAAGGAGAATCACTACTGTTCTGGCCTTGCTGGGGTGGCTCCCACTCTGTTGTCGAAGGGGATGATTCATGTTTCTGCTCGCTTTTTAGCAGCTGCTCACTCAAGAAGTCATGTATCTTTACAATATCTCGGAAGTCACCACACACTTTCTCAATTCCATTGTAGCCCTCCATTTTTGTGACATTGGGGCAGAGAGTGGTTATGTGCTCCCTCTGCTCTTTAGAGAACAGGTTACAGTTCAGCTCAGCTGTGACGGTAAGGAAGATCTGAAATTTTCAAAGGAAGAAATGAAATCTCTCAGACATGCAGGCCTACAGACTCCTCTCAAGAGAATGTCTAAGGACTAGAGAAACAACTACTATGTGTGCCCTCCCTTAGCAGAGGATGGCTTTTTCCAAGTCCTTTTCACATAGGATGTAGAGCACTATAGCCCAGAAGTTCTCAGCCCTGTCTGCACATTAGGATCACTTGGGAAGTTAAAAGAAAAAGAAAAAAAAAGCTAAGGCCCAGGCACATTTCCAGTGAGACTGATGTAAATGTAGAGCCTGGGTATTAGAATTTATTTTATTTTATTTATTTATTTTTAGAAAAAGGGGAAGGGAGGGAGAAAGAGGGAGAGAAACATCAATGTGTGGTTGCCCCTCGTGCACCCCCTACTGGAGACCTGGCCTGCAACCCAGGCATGTGCCCTCACTGGGAACCAAACCGGTGACCCTTTGTTTTGCAGGCCAGCACTCAATCCACAGAGCCACACCAGCCAGGGCTGAGCATGAGAATTTTCAAAAGGCACTGTAGACTAACGGTCTGGATTTTACAGTTGCCACTACCTGTTTGGCCTTATGAAAGGCAGTGGGGAAAAGGCACTTGTCTTCCTGAGAAGCTGCCGTGGCTCTCACAAACGAGTCTGTGAGCTTGGAAGGGAGTGAGAAACCTGAGGATGTTTTCTTCCATTACTGATTTTTTTCTCATCTTCAATCCCCTCTGCCCTTCTCCCCACTTTTTTAAACTAAATACCTAACTACATGCAATATTCCTGGGCCCTCTAAGCCCCTAGCCTTTAGAAACTCAAGTAGAAGACAAGCACATCAGATTAGGCTAAAAAAAGATAGGCAAATTGAATATAATATAAAAGCAATATTTCTAATGTTTTGCTACCCCTCAAGGTCTTTGCACCTGCTATTTCCTCTGCATGTAACATCCTTCCTCTAGATCTTCCTTGAGAATGTTTCCTGAATCCAGCCACTCCTTACACTGCCATCAGGACCACCCTAGAGCCCAAGCCGTTACCATCTTGCACCTGGCCCCCTGCAACTCCTCCTGACTGGGCTCTGACCTTCCACTCTAGCCCCTTCCCACAGTCAGTTACCCCCACAGCAGCCAAAGTGATCCTTTAGAGACATAAATCGGATCACACCACTCCCCAGACTCAAAATCATGACGAACCCCCTAACATTTAAGTGAAAAGCCAAAGTCCTGACCTTCATCCCCAAACACCTGACTTCTGAGTACCTCTCCAAGTTCTTCTCATATCACTCTCTCCCTTGCTCACTGCCCTCTAGCCACACTGGCCTCCCTCTTTAAAGTTCCTGGGGCTCGGGATGTAAGCTCCTGTCTTGGGGCCTTTGCTCTTGTGCTCCCCTCTGCCTAGAACATTCTTTCCATAGGAATCCACTTAGCTGGGCTAGCTCCCTTGTTTCATGCATGTCTCTACTCAGACATTATCTCATTGGAGAGGTTTTTCCTAATACCCTAAAGTAGTGGTCATGTCACTGTCATTTGTCCTGCTTTCTTCTTCTTCCCAGCACTTATCACTGGCAGACATTTTATTATAAATCTGTTTGTTTACTATGACTGTGTATTTCCTTCATTAGAATGTGAGGTCCCTGACGGCAGAGTCTGGTGTGTTCCTGGCTGTGGCCCCAGCTCCTGTGACAGTGCCTGGCACACAGTAGGCAGTTGATATTGATTTGTTAAATGACTCTTTACATGGCTCGTTCCTTCTCATTCAAGTCTCAGGCCAGGGGAAGGGTAAAGTCAAGAAACATGTGTATAAAGGACCCATGGACAAGGACCACGGGGTGGGGGATAGAACTGTGAATGTGGGAGAGGGTGGGTGGGCAGGGCAGGGGAGAGCAATGGGGGGAAAATGGGGACAACTGTAACTGAACAACAATCAAAAAAGAAATTGAAAAAAAAAACAAGTCTCAGGCCAAACGTCACCTCAGAGAAATTGTCTCAGATTACTGGTTAGAAGTAGCACCGCCTCCTTCTCCTTACTCACCCTGGCCCTGTAACTCTCTAAGACACATATCACTCTCTGAAATTGTTTTATTTATGTGTTTTACTTGTTTATTGTCCTTCTATGTACCTCTCAACACCCAGCAGGGACCTGCCGTCTTCTGTGTCCCAGTGCCTCAAACAGTGGCTGCCTCATAGTAAGTCCTCAGTCGATGGCTGCTGGACCAATAATGAAAGGTGCAGTGACTGGAGAGGAAGTTGCAAGCACATACCTGGCTCCTTCTTTCAAATACTCACATTTTGGACACAGGAATCCACAGCATGACGAATATGTTCTTCATTTGGATGCTTCTCACCAGACCTCGCCTCTTCTTGCACTTGAGACATTCCCGGTCTCATATTCTTCTCTGTTGGATTTTCAGTGGGCTCCAGGAAAACAGTCACGGGTTTGTTGTCAATGAAAATTTGGTGCTTTTCTTTTTTCAACACTCCTTCCTTAGCTTCAGTGGAGACATTAAGCAGACACATACGCATAGACATGAACATGGGAGTGATTTTAAATATTCCTCTTATTCAGGCATCTGTACCTGGCCCAAGCACCCTCAGGGCAAGGGCTGCCCCCCTGCATGCTGGGATGGTGTGTTGGTGACAGGGGATTTGAGGGAGCTCTTCAAAACTCTTAAGTGGGAGCTCCAGTTTTACTATAGAAACGAAAGATCAATGATAATGGAACGTTGACAACTCATTAAAAGCCATGTCTCGGAAACTATCTCGGTTTCCCTTTTCAAGCACATGGAATAATAATACTCATATAAAGTGGACTGAAAAAATGGAGTGAGCAGTGTACACTCAGAATTCTGTAAAAATACACATGTGTTTACAGACGTTCATAGAAAGAGGCTGGAAGAAATATACCAAACCCTTCCCATTGGTTATCTCCAGATGTTCTTCTTTATTCTTTTTTCTCTCTTTTCTATGGTGTGCATATATTATTTTTATAATCCTCAAAAATAAATCAATGGAGTATTTATCTAAAACATAAAAGTGGAATACCCAAATGGCAAAGGGTGACAGGCGTCGCGGTGGGGGCGGGCAAAGTTGTTCTGAGAGCTGAGAAAGATGAGTGGGGACAAGGATGCTGGAAGGTGTCAACTTTCAGGCGCAGTCAGGCTAGATGGCCGACTGGGCACCTCTGGGCTCTATCTGCCACTGTGGGCTGCGTCTCTCGGCAGCCAGAGGCCCAGGTTCCTGCACCCCCACAATACTTTGTCCCGCCCTCTCTCCTAGGTCAGCTAGCACTGGGTCTGCCTGGAATCCCGCGGGGATGAGCCCCAAGGACGATCTTTGCAGCCCCAGCCCCGGACCTGCGCCTCACCTGCCCTTTCCAAGAACTCCACCTTGAAGGTGTCGGGGGCGCTGGCACCCAGGGGCCGGACGGTGCATTCCCCGCCGCCCGAGTTCTTCCGGCTCTGGAAGTAGCTTTCCAGCTTCCAATGTAGGCTTTGCCGTTGGCCGGGCAAGGACACCCGCACGAGCAGCGGGGACGGCGGGCACAGGTTCGAGGCCATGGCTCTCGGCGTGGGGCTGGCGCTGCTGCTCCGGACGTCGCTGGGCCTGGACTGGGGCGGGGGTACGTCCCGCCCCGCCGCCTGGGGCCGCAAAGTTTCAGTTTCGCTTTCCCTGCGCTCCCTCCCCGTTCCCGGCAGCACCGCTCCCCTTCCTCTCCTCGCCGCCTCCCCTGCAGCCGTCCACCGGGTGAGTAGGTCCCTCCCTGCAGCCCCCCAGGCCCCGGGGCGGTGGGCTACCGACGCGCTCGCGTCTCCTCTCCTGCGGGCTTCCGCCGAGGCGGCGGGCGGGCTGGAAGCCCCCAGAGCCCGGGCCCCAACGTGGGGATGAGTCCGGTCAGGTGTGGAAGCCAAAGTTTCTCCCGAGTTGGTGATTCCTTTCGACTCTTGTTGTTGTTACCGTTGTAGGCAGCTAAAATGTAATGCCCATTCTGAATTCAGATTAATGTCTGCATTCAAGAAACACTTGAGACTGTGCACCTGCGTTATAACCCATCACCTGTTACCTCCCTCCAACCCTGTCCTTCAGACGGGCGCTGGGGTCTTTTTGCCCTCATTCCTTGTCCTGACCAACAGTATGGACCGCGTGCTGCCCTGTGCACTAGGGAACGCAGGTGAGCCTGGAGGCCCCCACCTCACAGGCTGGTAAAGGGAGGTGGGCTTGCGAATAAAGAAGCAAATCTCTTGAATGTCTCCAAGAGGAAGGTTGAAGCGGAATCTTGAGAATGAGTGTGTGTGTCGGGGAGGGGTTGGGGGAGAGCATCTGGGGCACCCATGGAGCATCCGGGCCTTGGAGGGAGGTGATGGAGGAAGCGGCAAGACCAGTGCTGTCCAGTACAAATATAATGAAACCAATGATCTCATTGAAAAGTTTTTATGAGTCATATTTTTAAAAGTATAAACAGGTGAAATTAATTTCAATGATGTTATTTAACTCAATGTATCCTACATTTAATCATTTATATATCCTAAATTAATCATTCAGCATGTGATGAATAGTAAGTGCTGATATTTTATATCCTTTTTGTCATATGGAGTCTTTGCAATCCGGTAAACGCCGGATTGACACTCACATCTGACACTCACATCTCATCTCACTTGGGTCTTGCCACATTTCAGGAGATCAAAAGCTAGCTGCATGTGGCCAATGGCCCACACTGGACGGACAGCACAGGTCTAGACAGCCAAAGGTCTTGACGCTCGGTGGGGAGAAATGGAAAGATTGTCAACTGGGGAAACAGGAGAGTGACATGCCAACTTATATGTCAGAAAGGTGGTGATGACAACCAAGTGGAGGATACATTTCCAAGCAGAGAGGCCAGAGCTAAGGCTTTTGCACAGGACGGGTAAGGCTGGAAATAGGTCAGTCTTTATGGAGGGCACTTTGACAGCACGTACCACAATTACAACTGCACGGACTTCATGATTCTGTGGTTAGGGAACCGAGGGAGCCTTTCACACTTTCTAGATCTGAACCAGTAAACACAGTACCTATTCAAACAGTAAAATGTAAAATTACACACGTTTAAATCTTTAAAGAGAATGTAGTGACATAACTCAGGCAAGAGGCCCTGAGGCCCTGAAGTGAAGTGGCCAATGGGCAAGGAGGGTAGGGGCACATGTTACTTAGATGTTTGGACCTAGGTGATGTTTTGGTTATGGGACAATGAGAAAATTCTAAATTTCTTTTTTTTTTTTGTATTTTTTTTTTTTAAGATTGTATTACTTTATTGTTGTTCAGTTACCGTTGTCTGCATTTTCCTCCCATCACTCTCCCCGACCCCACCCAATCTCACCTCCCTCCCTTGCTCCCACCCTCCCTTTTGGTTATGTCCATGTGTCCTTTATAATGGTTCCTGAAAATCTTTCCTTCTATGTCCCCTCCCCTCCCGTCCCCCCCCACCCCCGGCTATTGTTAGATTGTTCTTAATTTCAACGTCTCTGGTTATATTTTGTTTGCTTTTTTCTTTTGTTGATTATGTTCCAGTTAAAGGTAAGATCATATGGTATTTGTCCCTCATCGCCAAAAGAACCTATGCACCCCAATGTTCATAGCAGCACAATTTACAATAGCCAAGTACTGGAAGCAACCTAAGTGCCCATCAGTCAATGAGTGGATCAAAAAACCATGGTACATTTACACAGTGAAATTCTAAATTTCTGACTTGAGTGGGTAAATGGTGTGTCGTTGACTGAGCTGTGGAATCCAGGAGAAAAAGCATGGATTTTGGAAAGGGTTGGGTGAGGGTAGGGAGGTGAATCCAGGCAAAAGGCCAGTAAAGTGAAAGGTAGCAAAAGAAACAAGGGAAGATGGCACAGGAGAAGCCAAGTAAGCTGAGTTTTAGGACTCAAAGAATGAAATAACTATAGAAAGAGGTCAAGTAAAAATTAGGACAGAAGACCAGGAAGCACAGAGAGTCCCAAACAAGATGGATGCAAAGAGGCCCACTCCAAGACCCATCATAATTAAAATGCTAAAGATTAAAGAAAGAATCTTAAAAACAGCAAGAGAAAAGCAGTTAGTTACATACCTACAGGGGTGTCCCCATAAGCCTGTCAACTGATGTCTCAAAAGAAACTTTGCTGGCTAGAAGAGATTAGCAAGAAGTATTCAAAGTCATGAAAAGCAGGGACCTATAGCCAAGGTTGCTCTACCCAGCAAAGTTACCATTTAGAATCAAAGGTCAGATAGAGAGCTTCTCCCTTCCCAGACAAGAGAAAACTAAAGGAGTTCATCATCACCAAACTATTATTATATGAATTGTTAAAAGGACTTAAGAAAAAGATCAAAACTATAGACAGTAAAATGGCAATAAATATATACCTATCAACAGCTGAATCTAGAAAACAAACTAAGCAAAGAAGAACAGAGACAGAATCATGGATATGGAGAGTGTTTTGATGGTTGCCAGATGGGAGGGGGTTGTGGGGGACTGGGTGAAGAGGTGAGGGGATTAAGAAGTACAAATAGAATTACAGAATAGCCATGGGAAGTAAAGTACAGTACAGGGAATGGAGTAGCTAAAGCACTTATATGCATGACCCATGGACATGAACAATGGTGTGGGGATTGCCTGACGGAGTAGGGGTTGTTAGGTGGAGGGGGCAAAGGGGGAAAAATCAGGATAACTGTAATATCATAATCACTAAAATATAATTAAAAAAAGAAAAAGGACAGAAGAGAGTCTACTGGGGTTAACCTCCTGGAGGACATGGATGAGCAGTTTCAGAGGATTGCGAGGGGTGAGGCAGGGGCCCACTACAGTGGGCTGAGCAGGCAGATGGATGGAGAAAAGTTATCTTCTTCATGCTGCCCCTGCAGAGAAAAGAACACAGTAGGAACCAGTTATGGAAAATTAGGAAGACTTTGTTTGTTATCGGTGGTGTTTTTAAAATGGAAGAGATGGAATGTTTGGGGCAATATGCTCCTTGTTTCTAATTTCTTTGGGGTTAACACCCCACCCACCCACCACCACCACCACCACATACACACATCAAGTGTATCCCTAGGCCTTTGAAGCCTGTTTGGTCTCTAGAAAAAACAAGTGCAACACCATCCAAGGCAAAAGCCCATAGGAAGCCCACCTATAGCCAAAGCCAACACAGAAGACTTCCTTCTTTTGTGAAAACAACAGCGCCCTCTGGGGGCAAAAATGCATCTTGCCTTCCTACTGTAGGGTTGTACTGGACATGCTGCTTTTCCTGACATCTAAGAATAACAGTGCTCTGATGTTGTGGACAGCCATACAACATTTTTCTACTGCCAAGGCATTACAAATCATTTAAGAGGCAAATGGCAACTATGTGGGCAACTAGTGTAGGCTACTACGTCGTTAAACATTTTCATTTCTACCTAATTGATGGACAGTCATTAAAATAGATTTTTCAGTGTTTCTGATTTTTATCCAGATATTTCTCTTTCTTATTAGACCGAGAAATTTATCACAAACTCGGTACACACACCCTTGATAGGCATAAGTACAGTTCCTTTCTTCAAATACTCTCCAAGGTTCTTCATGCTCATTCATATAGTTGGTTTTTCCTCACTTTATTTTTATTTTTTTAAGATTTTATTTATTTATTTTTAGAATGGGTAAGGAAGGAAGATAGAAAGAGAGAGAAACATCAATGTGTTGGTTGCCTCTCATGCGCCCCCCACTGGGGTCCCGGCCTGCAACCCAGGCATGTGGCCTAACTGGGAATCCAACCCGTGACCCTTTGGTTCGCAGGCTGGCGCTCAATCCACGGAGCCACACCAGCCAGGGCCTCATTTTATTTGTAATGCCATGCTCAGTCTTACGACTTGGTATCATTCTCCTCTTCTAACTGTGTAAAAACCTGCTCCATCCTTCAAGGTCTGGTTCTAGTCTCACCTTCTCCAGAAAGCTTTCCCTGCTGTAGCCCGTATGGCTCTTGCCCATCTCTGAACTGCCGTTATGGTTTCAGTTGGAACCTCTCTAAAGGATAGAAGGTAAACAGTAACTACAGCAGCAAAACAATAGTGCCTGTTCACTAGTAAAACTAAAAACTACTCAAGATCAGAAATCATGTTTAGTCTTCCTCTGGTTTAGTCTTCCCTAAGATCTGGTAAATGATTATTGTATCCTTTGTATTCATTTCTAGGAGTGGGCCACCGTATTTGGGAACAACAGTCTTTGCTCAGAAACGCAAAACAGACTATAAACATTTAAAGACCCCAGGGTCCAGAAGGATGGACTTTTCTAAGGTAAAAGTACTTATATATAAATGTATATTTATCACGAACTTGGGTCAGCACATGAATAGTTCTTCCTTTAACAGCAAGAAATCTGGGTCTTTGGTTTAGTTTTACTAGCCCAACAAAAGTTTACTCCTTGTACCATGTGAGACAAAGGGAATCAAGAATATGCTGATCTAATCAACAGGGGCACCATTAGGATGGGTGACTTTTAAAAAATGTAACTTCAGTATCATTTTGATTCTGTCTACTCATTCAGCAGTTCTGCTTTTGCAGAATGAGGGCAGGAGAATTATGGAGGAGGGGTAAAAAGAAGGAAAGAGAGGAACGACACCTCATTGGTTTAACCATGAAATTCTCCATTCAGGCCCATGCCATGACATAAGCAATGGAAAGTGGGTCCTGACTGGTAGGTAGGGGGTGTAGCTGATGTGGCCCATGTCCCTGTGTCTTCTGTTGTATCTAGGAAAACCCTACAAGCCTTTGGAAATTGGAGGCCTGTCTGAAAGTTTGGGGTCATTTTGGTCTAGGACCTTTGGGCCTTTTCAAGTGTTAATCTCTAACCTTCCGTCTCATCCTGAATTAGCGGTGCACTGATTGGCCTCTCGGACGTGGGATAGGGTCAATGTTTGCTAGAACACGTAGTACTTCAAGTATTTCAGGCACACAGATTAAACAAAGAAACAAACACATGTTCCCCTGCCCCCTCAAACCCAGAGCTTTTAGCAGTGTCTGTTGCTCTGTGATCGTGAGGCCACATTTGTTTTCAGTAATTTGTAGTCATTCGGTTTCCCTTTTTTTAAAACCACTCTCATTTTTCCCAGGGTGCTGAAGCAGCAGCTCACAGTGAGAAATCAGGTAGGAACACCTCACTCTCGGTCTTCTTCCAGAAAGTCTCTGCTCAAATCTGTCCTCAGTGGGAAAAGGGGAACACAGAAGGAGACTGTCTCCCCTGCAAGTGTTCAGGTGTGTGATGGCAGGACTTGGTGGCAACCCGGCCTGAGCCTCAGAGGGGGGACTACTTGAGAGGCAGTTTGCATCAGTGGGCATGTTCTCTTAGGGCTCCAATTGGTCCTTTCCTTTGCTCACAAGATGTGAGACTCTTCTGACTACAGCCCTAGAAATTTGTCAGAAGGGGTGCCACACTGGTTGTCCCTTGCTCAACAAGGGCTGTAAGAGTCAATGGGACCTGCCTGATCCTAAGGGTCGCCCAGTTGAAATTTAAGCGCAGGCCAATTGGATCTGGCTACTCAAGTGCTCCTTCTTTTAGATAATTCTGAAGGACACCAGAGGTCTTTCTAGGTGGCTGAGATTAGAAATGAGAGTTGAAGTAAAATATACTGAATTACTACATTTTACCTATTTTAGGATGTACAGTTTTTCACATCTCTGAAGTAAAGCTACTCCTTATCAATCAATAATATGCCGTGGTTTAATTGGTATTGCTTTTCCTTTCTCGGTAGCATATAATAGTGATGACATAGATTCCATGAAATATGATGTCACAGGTTGGGTTCTCAAGGAAGCAGAAACTGAGATGGAGTTAGGAATGCGAAAGGTTTATTGTGAAAGGAAAAGAAGAGAAACCAGATTGGGCAGGTGGAGCCATCGGATTGTAAGGAAAACTGACCGAGTTCTGCCAGCCTGAGATTGCCCATTAGGGGAGTCCCACATTGGACATAAATGGCCTTGATCAGCCATTGATTGGCGCCACCGTCAGAACAGTGTGACCTTGGCTGGAAAGCTGAGATGGACCCTAAGAGACTAAGAACTAGAGGTTGTCTGTCGGCTAACCGAGTTCCCTCCGCAACCACATTGAAGGGGGATCTGAGCAGCTCATCTTCTTGTCTGCCACATACAGTAATTTTTAGTCTATCAGTTTTAATTCCACCAAAATTGTTCCATGAAACTAGAGTTTGATTCTCCACCCATTTGCTGGACCATGCCCCCACAGAGCATCCTTGAGTAATGACTGATAGAAGTTGGATGAATATCTCAGCTTCTTTCCCCTTCTTGTGGTATAACTCCGAGACACACTGTTCCCCAGTGGAGCTAAGCTTTGTTTGCTTCATAACACATGCGTTACTCATTTCCTTCCTTTTCCTGTCTTGCTTTCCCACTCTGGCCTCCCATCTCACGCCCCTGGTGTTTTCTAGGATCAACTCCCAAATCAACTTATACTCAAATCCATATCTCAGAGTCTGCTTCTAAGAAAACCCAGACTAAGGCACAAAGACTAAGCAAACAGGTTATGGATAAAGCCTCCTCATCATTAAACCCTTTCCAATATTTGTGCCTTAAGCATGGTTCCTCCCAAACTCACCATTTTCATGTAGATTGTAAAATTCATGAACCCCCACCCATGTAGTTTTCCTACCACCATCACTGTATCTTAGCAGCTACCGATTATGGAGTATTTCCTAAATGCCAGACCCAAGACTAAGTAAGCATTTTATGGGCGATTTACCACAGAAAACTCTTAGGTATTCTTGGTCTAATTACACACCCAGGTGAGAAAGAACCAGGAAGGGGACTTGAGGAAGTTCGTCTCAGTTTTGCACAAAGGACACTCAGTCTCCGGACCTGAGGTGGCATTACATCCTTTTCAAAGGAGCCTTTGCTCATTTATTTCTTCTTGTTTTTTTAAATCTCTCCTTTTCCAGAGACTGACATTCTTGGAGAAAACTACAGTTGGCAAATACCCATTAATCACAATGACTTCAAAATTTTAAAAAATAAAGAGAGTCAGCTGTGTGAAGTTCTCCAGAATAAATTTGGCTGTATCTCTACTCTGGTCTCTCCCCCCTGGGAAGGTAACAGCGGGTCTCTGCAAGTCTTCAGAAAAAGGCTGACCCCTTCGTTAGAGCTGTCTGTCTGGAAGGATGACCTCACCAGACATGCTGTTGATGCCGTAGTGAATGCAGCCAATGAAGACCTTATACATGGGGGAGGCCTCGCCCATGCCCTGGTGAAAGCTGGTGGCCAAGAAATCCAAGAGGAGAGCAAAAGATTGGTGTCTAGACACGGTAGAATACCACCTGGTGAGATAGCATTGACAAGGGCAGGGAGGCTTCCCTGCAAACTTATTATCCATGCTGTTGGGCCTCAGTGGGTGGAAATACATAGAGAGTCCTGTATTTATCAGCTGAAAAATGCCATTGTAAATATTCTGAAGTGTGTCACCTCTGGCAAGCCACCCATTGAGACAGTAGCAATTCCAGCCGTGAGCTCTGGGATTTTCCAGTTCCCTCTGAATTTGTGTACACGGATCATAGTGGAAACGATCAGGATTTATTTCCAAAGGATGCAACC
>VMDR010015107.1:0-22710 GCA_007922815.1 Macrotus californicus | reverse complement strand
GGAACACAATCAACAAAAGAAAACAGCAAACAAAATACAACCAGAGACACTGAAATTAAGAACAATCTAACAATGGCCAGAAGGGAAGGGGGAGGGAACAATGTGGGGAAGGGTTTCCGGGAAACACTATAAAGGACACATGGACATAACCAAGGGGGAGGGTGGGAGTGGGGGAGGGGGGTGGGATTGGCTGAGGTGGGGAGGGGAATGGTGGGGGAAAAATGCAAACTGTAATTGAACAACAATAATTAAAAAAAATTATGTGTCAACAATGTCATTTTCTTACTAAACATGAAAAAGATCTTATAGTATCCTATCCTTATTCTTGTCATAAACCACTTAAAATTTTGAACAACATAGTACATAGTACGTTTTGAATAATGTGAGGTTATGGTTATGTCTACCTGAAAGCAGATATCTGCAGGAAACATGAAAATTTCAGGCAGCCAAAATTCAGACATTTGACTCTGAGTTGATAAAACACCTGGATTTTGTAACTTGATTAACTTCCATCCACTTCTACTATTTTGTCTTTATTCAGACACAACCTACCTTTGTTCTGATCTCATACATTTTCCTAGCACCACACAGCTGATCTATTATGTAGAAAGTATTTATATTTATTTTTCCACCTTTCTTCACTCCGTCACATGATAATAGATTCTATTTTCATTTAATTTTTACTTAACTGTTGTTTGAGGACACCATTAAAGACAAAGGAAAATAATACTCACTTATCTTTAGTATACCTGAGAAATAGTTTTATTCTGGTGTTTGGCTATGCAATTCTGGGAAGATCATTTCATTTACTTTCATATAATTTAGTGGGTTCTCGGTTCTCTTTCTGGGAGAGCTGTTTCTGCTAAATACTCCACAATACAACACACGTACAAATAAAAAAATGTACCCGCTCATTTTGTATTCAGTGTCCCACTCTTGCAAAGAGAAGAAAAACAGGGGGAAAACATTGAAGACTCATGATGTGCTTTAAAAAGTACCTAGATGCACCACACATGCTCAAGGCCATGACCAGACAGAAAGGTAACAGAGCCAAAAATATACCCAGACCTGAAAGTACAGTGTAGCCCTCATCTCAGTACCTTGAATATTCTGAATGGTCAAAGGCAAACTGTGAAATCAATGACTTTCATTTTCATTTTTTATTACAGACTTACCACTTGGCAACTCTCAACAACAGCA
Organism: Macrotus californicus; assembly: GCA_007922815.1. Taxonomy (NCBI): domain Eukaryota; kingdom Metazoa; phylum Chordata; class Mammalia; order Chiroptera; family Phyllostomidae; genus Macrotus; species Macrotus californicus. The sequence goes on along the minus strand of VMDR010015107.1, from coordinate 21,510 downwards.
ATGACAACAAAATCCCAGGGAAGGCAGAAAGAACTAGTGCTGTGGGGTGTTCCAATTTACATTCAGTTCCAGTTTACATTCAGTTTCTGTCAATTTGACCTTCACAGGCCTGTAATTACTGTAATCACAGCCTGCTGAACGCGCTAACAATCAGAGCGCCCCCATCTGAACGCGCTAACAATCAGAGCGCCCCCAATCTGAACACACTAACAATCAGAGCGCCCCCATCTGAATGGTTCAACAATAATAGCCTTCTTAATAGGGGTCAAACCACGCCAGAAAGACTGGCTGCTTCACTTCCCGCCTTTTCTGAAGACACTGGTAATAGGGAACAGGTATCAAACTACTGACCTCTTAAAAAACAAGCTGTGCAGAGAGTGACCCCAACTCTGTTACTGAGAGAATCACCACCTGAGTAGAAAGAGGGTGGCTAGCACCCTTTTGTGGCTCTGGTTCTTCCTAACATTGCCTGACGATATGGACAAAATATTATCTACTTTTAGGACCTTCGCTTTGAACACCCAATGGCGCCTTTGACATTTTCAAAGGCCAAAAAGAATTAGTGCAGTGGGTAAATGTGAGGTAGCCCAAAATGCATTCCTGGTATTAGGAACTATTTTCCCCCTGAGTTACAGGGAGAACCGTGCTGATTTACAAGCATGTTAACCTTGTCTTGCACTGCACTTTTTATTGTTTCCTCAACTAATTGCCATCGATTTACTCTGAATTATCTATGACATTCTTCTCAATACCATGTGGACCAAAATAGATATTTCTGACTAAGATTACAATAGTCTGTAATCATGAAACAGGGTTTGTGGTTCACGTTTTTGATGTTGTTTTGTATTTGCTAATTGGCTCTCACATGAATTCCAATCTATAAATCTGTACTCATACAATACCATCAAGGCTCAAAGGAAATTAGAGAGTATCTAGCTTATACCTTTAGATTTTCTTTTTTTTGCCAAGGGACTTTCTTAACAAGTTAAATCAGTTTATAAAATCAGATAAAAGCAGAGCTTCTCTGAGCCCCAAACCCAGAATCCCACCTACTAAGTGCCTCTCATCAACCCAGCTCCGAGCAGAAACCTCCAAGGCTCCATGGAACCTAGTTTGAAAACCTGTGACTTATTCCAAGTTTCCAAAGCCTGGGGAGATAAAGTGACTCAGCCAAGGTCACTCCTTACTCCCAGAGTCACCTTGCTCTGACCAGCTGCATCAACTACAAATCAACATTAAAAATATTCAGGCAGGCAATTTCTAATCACTCTCTTACATTTTTCCGCCCCTGTTTTCCCTGGGCTATTCCTCTCCAAAAGATAATCAAGTACTTTTCTAGTGACTCCGGTTCTCCCGGCAGATGGCCTAGTCAATCGACTGGGTGAGCCAGTGCCCACCTTCCAGAACTAGCCTTGGTTAGAAAAGGAAGGAGCTGGTCATGGCCGATGGAACTAAAAACAAGAACCAGTTCCGTGGAGGGTACCCAGTGCGCACACAAACTGTGGGACACATGTCCAGGTTGAGAAATAACCTCCCCGCAGCCTGACCTCATTCACTGCCAAAGTGCATGTCGTGCTGGGCAAATGAGAACATTACAAGCTGTAGCTCCACTCTGATTGTCAGAGGATATGGAAAATTACCCTGCTTGCTTGTACAGCTCAGATTGTTTGTTAAACAATCTCACAAGCACTCTAGAAAGTCGCCAGAGAGTGAATTCACTGGAAATCTGTACACTTTTATTAGGATTCATCCCTTTTTACTATCAGGAAAGATAATGGTTGGGGCTCACTTGAACATGAAGGTTCTATCTCAGACCACTTCTGGGTCCAGGAGAGTCATTAAGCTAGGAGCAGATCAGACTAAATTGAATGTAAACATAACAGAGTGGAGAGGACATGTAGAGGAAAGAAGCAAAACTAATATTTATTGATAATCTACTCTGCAACATTTATTCTATTAGGTACTGTCTTTTTGCACTGCATGAGTAGAGTAACTCAGTGTGAGTCACATTAGCCCTTTGACACACAAGGACCACAGAGGAAAGGTCACCCGACTCCCTGGGTCTTGGGTCAGTCTGGCAGCACTCACTGTAGTCACTTCACAGAATTATGATCCTAAGAAGTTGAGTAATGTTAGTTATTTTGAGATTCACGATTCAGAGGCTATAAAGAGAAATAAAGAGTTCCCAGGACAGCCTTGTCTATATTCCTCAAGAACACTGCAATTTAATTAAAGGCAAAAGAGCATGACACCTTAAAGTCCCAGCTTGCTAATATATTGTTTTTAATAACCATTTAACCTTTAAGGACTAACCAGAACATGCAATTTGTAAGCCAAATATAGGACTTTTTTTTTAGGATGAGTGAGTGGATCAAGATAAATCGGTAATTGGAATGAATGACAAATGATATCATTTAAGAAGTTGTCAAAAAATTAAATTGTATTACTTATTCAGAGTAAATAATGAGACTTCAATGATCAAACAAACCTTTCTGTAAGTTTCTAGTATCCAACGTATCCCGGGGAAGCAAATAGTTATGAATATTGTATGTAATGTTCTAACTTCTGACATTCTAAAGTCCTTATATTAATCACCATTTAGGACTGCTCTGTATATCTTCATTTTCATGGAGTGGTGGAAAGTGGCCTGTAGGCATGAGGAAAACTGATGTACAAAGTGAGGAAGGAAATTTTAAATACAAAGCAATTTCACTAATGAAATGCTCAAGCAGTCTGGAGTAATTTGGGTGCTTGGTGAATCATTGCTTAGCAATTCATGAACACTGTGGGTGCTTGGAATTCAATTCCATTGTCCTTTATCTGAATTGCTTTGAAAAAAGGTCACATGAGAAGGAAAGGAAGTTTCGACTTTCACATGCCTGTTAGTGCTAAGGAAACCACTTCCTCAGTATTCACGTACTCAGCATGTCTCTAGTTTGGCTTCCAGACAAATTACATCTTGGTGCTGCATTAAGAAACAAACAAGGGTGGGAAATATTTAAAAAACTCAAATCAACTGTGACATGTTCCCAGAACAAAAAGAGGAGGCTCTTTTCAGATGCCCTTTCTTTTCTGAAGTACGCTAGGTACGCCTGGACGGAGCCTCTAAGAGCTAACAGGGTGTCTGAGATGCGAGGGAAGTGGCTTGTGATCTGCCAGTAAACAAGTGAGAAGCTAGTAGGGCTTTGTTGTGCTTTCTGATTGGCAATGGCTCTGAACTACCTCCTACTTGTACGGGTGGGCAAAGGAGCAGGAGGTGGATTACCAGGTTCTAGGACTGAGTGTTCCTTTCCATTTCAAATCGCAATATGAAATAAATCTGGCGAGTCTTTTAGTGTGTAGATTATATAACTTGACTCCTCTTTTTTTGTTTTGTTTTGGTTTGGTTTGTATATTTTATTTTAGGACGAAAATAAAGGGATCCTTTAGAATGACTGGGACCCTCTGTGGGCCTCCTTGCTAGCAGAGCTGAACCCAAAAGTGACTGTTTCTGCACAAGTGGGTTTTAACTCTTTGGTGGTTTCTTTGCTTTCGTGTGTATTTCTTTTTAACCCAAATAGAAAGACCTTGTGTAAATTATACTTCCTTATCCTTTGTAGAATTCCAACAATTTTTAATTCTCCCTGTTGCTAAAAATAATGATCAGGACCCAGAAGACCACAAATATCAAAAGTCTGGGGTCCATCTGTTTGAATATCCTGATTCTGTCTCCCAGCACCAAGATTGATGGTTCATCCTCTGCCTTGCTCATGAATCAGAGGTTCAGAGCAACACTGCTGTGTCATTAACAGCAGTCTACAAACAGCTACTCCAAGTGAACTCATAGCAGAAAAGTGCTCATTTCATACAACATGGTGGCAGCTATGAAAAAGACTCTTCTTAGTTATAATAAGGCGGAAAGCATAGTGTTAGCTGAGCATTTGAAAAATTTTATCCTGATACACAATAGAATTAATATCAGTGGTACCTTAAACATGTAAAATGCATTGCTTTCCAGAGAGTAAAACGGTGCTTACCAGGGACTGAAGGAGGTGGCGGAATGGGAGAGGTGTTTTTTAAGAGAACACGATTGCAACCAGTAGATAAATACCTCCTGGTGACTTAATACACATTACAGTGATTACAGACAACAAAACTGTATTATCAACATTAAATCTACTAAGAGACTAGATCTGAATTGTTCCCAGTGCTAGAAGAAATAATAATTGTGTGACATGATCGAGGTATTAGCTAATGCCACGATAACAACCATATTGTAATGTAAATGGATGAAACCACTATGTTCTACACTGTCAATGTAATCAATGTTGCATAGCAAATACATCTTATTTTTAAAAGAGTTGAAAGAATTCATTGTTTTAGAAATCACGGTTTTAAATTTTTATTTTTAGTATATACGAAAGCTAAATATTTTAAGTTTGACAGAGAAAATACAGAAAAGAGGTAGTTCAGAGCCATTGCCAGTCAGAAAATGAAACAAAGCCCCATTAGATTCTCATTTGTTTCCTGGCAGATCACAAGCCACTTATTTACTCCATTTATACACACTTTAGAAATTGTTCTAAAGCACTCTATTTCTGGGTTGATGTTATAAAATTTGTAAAGACTATAGTATGTCTTGGTTTCAAAAAGAACTGGGATGATGGTAATGATAACAACAACAACAACAATAATAATAGAAAATAGAATAATAGAAAAAATATATTGAGAATTTAATGAGCACCAGTCACTAGAATAGGCATTTTACACATATTATCTCAGTCAAATCCTCACAACAACCCTATGAAATTGGTACTGTTCTTGTCCCTGATCTTCACAAACAGAGACTCAGAGGTTAAGTAAGCACTTAAGTGCACTCATTTAGGAAGCAGCTGGACTAAGATCTGAAAACTAGAAATCTCTCCCCAGAATCTGAGCTCTTAACCAGTATAGTAGGTGTCTTTAGACAGAATGCCTTTAACAGACTGATTTGAGATGCTAAAAGGCTAACATAAGGAAAAGACCCCACCCCTTCCGGCCTCAGCATGTGTCTGTGTACAGCCTGTGTATGATTCTTTGAAATTTAAAGTGACAGAGAGCACAGTTCTCCCGATAGAAGGGGGTCACCCCCAGCATCAATATCAGGAAAGAGGAGATTCGCACGAGAAAAAGAGGGAAATCTGGACAGCGGACTAGATGAGAGGAGATGAGGTCTTGGGGTGGGTATTTGGGCAGTAGGTGTGCTGAGACAACAGTGACTCCCACTCTCCCCACCGTCCCTGCCTCCTGGGGACACACTAGGAATTTAAGAGGGATCCCTGTGGTGGACAATAAGCTGAGGAAGAGAAATTATGTCTCGTTAAACTGGAAAATTGAGTTTCATGCTATGCCCTCCACGTATTTTCATTAGTCAAGTTGTTTAAACATTCACTCTGTCAAAGAGATTGCTCCAAGCATTCTGAGGAAAGGAAAGCATTCATGTGGCTATGTTTTGTGGAAATAACTTTCTAGGCCCGAGACGGGGTTGCTCCTACCCAACACTTAGATAACGTTTGTGTCCCTGTAAATGCTTTGCTTGAACAGAAATACAATCTATCCAGCCGGTCCCCCAAAGCCAGTCAAACTCGGAGCCTTCTCTCTCCAAACAAGGTTGTCTATGTGGTCCCATCCAATCGGATATTTTCTGTTTTCTTTTCCTTCTTTCTCTTTATTTTTTCTTGTATAAAAGCTTCCTGCCTTCTACCCCACTTTGCAGTTCTCTGAAAAGAGCCTGTCTACTTCATGAAGTGTTAAAGTTTTCTAGGCTCACCTAAATTGTCTTATATAATCACTTTTTTAACAGTTTGGATTAGACATTAAAAGAAAATAGGGATTTTCCTTCCTTTCTCATTCTTTGGGTCAAAGGGTAAGCTTTTACCAAGAGGAGGAGTTAGCTAGTGGAAGACTGAAGCTTCTAGATCAGATCACTTAATGTCATGAAGAGACCCTTCTTTCATTGCCAAGTTAGAAAACTCAGCCAATCTTCCTCCTTCCCTCCCTCCCTCCCTTCCTCCCTCCCTCCCTGCCTCCCTCCCTCTTTTCTTTTCTTCTTTCTTACTTCCCTGCATCCTTCATAAAAGCAGGGGCCTTACCTGTCTCGTTCGCAGTAAGGTTATACTTGGGGCCTAGAAATGTGCTGATACAAGGGAGGGTCTTGCTGAATCCTGAAAGGAGAAACAAATGCTTGTGATTAGCCATCAGTTCAATTCAGGTAATAGGCAACCACTAAGCTGAAGTTCTGGGGAAGCCTAGGGCAGAGACATTTTTCATTGGATAAGGGGGTAATGGGAGGATAGAGATAATTGAATCAAATTCCATCTGTTCTACAATTAACATGGCCCTACAGAATGACAATGGGGATATTGATGTAGAGGATTTTAAAGTTATTGTTCCCATCTCAGCATTTACTATTACATAGTCTAAACTGTAGGCACTAATTTACTGTCTACACCTATCAGTCAGGATTGGCTAGATTAGGGTGGGGTAAAAACAGGCAATCCCAAAATCTCTCATTGATTAAAATTTATTTCTTGCTCATGATATACATTCATCATTTCCACTTAGTGTAAAGTGTCAGCAACCAAATCAGATGGAGGAGTCACCATCTTGAACTTGGAAAGGACAAGAGTGCAATGAAATACTATTTCTTTAGGATTTCCTAAAATCTCCACCCAGAAGTGACATGTTATTACCTTGCTCACATTTTATTGGTCACAGCAAGTTATGTTGCCACCTAAATTCAAATGGGTGGAGAAGAGCAAAGAGAACCAAATCAGCGCTAATATCTACCACTGGCCATCAAAAAGGGGGTTAAAAAAAGGAGACACAGAGTAATCACTGATTCGTAGAATCCATGAGAACTTGCTGGGCACAAACGATGGCCCCTGGGTGGTGGGAATATTGCTTAATTAGATCCAAATTCTTCAACTAGAAATAACTCTAGTCTCCAGTGGTAGTTTGCTCACTATTCACTGCCCAGGACTTAACCACGAACATATATTTTAGGTTTATTTGCTATGATAGCCCTCCGTGTGTAAGTACCAGTTTTGGTATCATTCAAGATAGGCTAGTTTTGCTGAAATAAAAATATACATTCACTTTTGGCTTATGCTACATGTCCACCAAGTCTACAATGGGCCTCTGGCCATCACTCAGGGACCCAGACTGATGGAGTATGTTCAAGGCCACCACCTTGAACATACCCACTTGCTATGCCATTGCCTCTTAAAACTTCTCCTTGTATATGACATATATCACTTTGTTTTAATAGTTAATTGACCAAAGTGAGTAACATAGGTGCTTTTAACTTTTAAGGGACAGGAAATTGCTGTCCTATCCTGTCCTTGGGAAGAGAAGCAGAAATTTTTGGTGAATAATACTAATGATTACCACATAGCATCAACCCTCAATGTTTGGCATTTAGTTCTGGAAAATAAGAAAATAATTGCAGAAAAAAATTTGGGATCCTCTGTGGCATCAATCATGTGTATAGATAATATTTTTGTCTCCTAAACACTGTTCCACCATTTCTCCATACACACACACTAAAATAATCATCCCTTTCTGTAAAGCCATAGGACTGCCTATTCAACCTTAAGAATGTCAGCTGGCTGTTGTGTGTCATTTGGTCATTTTATACTTTTCCCTTCTTAACACTAAAGAAGCCTGAAGAGGCTGCATAGCAAAGTCAAGGGCAACTGTCTTATGTGTTATTGCATTTGTGATATGTGTGGTGTGTATCGTGTTCCCTTCCAAATGCTTTTTCAAATAGTCACGTTTAGATCTGTCATTTTCGTAAAGCAAGAAAGATATTTATTGTCACGCACTGCCAAGCAGACTGGCAGATGCCACTAACAAATGGTAAAGAATTCTTCTGTGGTTCATTATTTCCTTAAAAACAAACAATTTTTCTCTTATCATTTCTGAAACGCAATATAAACCCACATCTCAATGATGAAAATACAGCGGCCGTCAAAACCCAGTGTGGTGTGTCTTTAGGAAGTTAGTGAATAAAGTGAAGTTAGTCCCCACAGCTCACTCTGAAGGGGATTCATAATCCAGAGTATCAATTAAAATAGTTTCCAGTCTAAAATAGACGTATCTTTAATGAGAATCACTAACATGTGTTAAAAATGGAACTAGGTATAAAGCATGCAGTGGAAAAATGTGCATAAAATTAAATTGTTTTGATTAGGTACAGTCTTTTCTCAGAATCTTCTCTGGGAATAAATTATTTTGTTTGAAATCTTTCTCCCATTATTCTATTTTTTTCTCTGACTCCAAGTGATGTTTCTAAAATACAAATGTGATCATGTCTTTGCCCTACTGAAAAGTAGTCAGCTTCGGAACCAGGTTACCATAAGGAAAGGTTGCCTCTCCTTAGCTCCTAAAGCTTAACATCGCAGCCTGTCTGAACCAACCAAACTCTGAAAGCCCCTCTGCACAGCAGTGTCCCCACCTCCCTCCATTCAACCTGCCACTCCATTCCAGCTCCCTCCTAAGCACCTCTTGGGTCTCAACATTCCCCTTGATCTGTCTGTTGGAAGTCCCCTTTCTTCCTTTTATGTCCGTGAACACCTCACCACCTGGCCTTCCCTTGCCTTGCTCTTCTGCATTCAAACATGGTTATTTTCTGCCCCCATTACTTTCCCGTCAGAGATTTGCTCTGAGTTCTGGTCTAGGCAAGGCCTGACTTCCACTTGTTTCCTGGCTGCTGACTCACTGGCTTGCTCTGTCCTTTGCAGTGTGGGACACTCTGCATTTCTGACCATGTGGCCCCCCCCAGCCTGTACCTCTGCTTTCAGCGTGTTGTTGGGTCCAACACCATCACATATCAGGCACTCTATCTTTTCAGATCTGAGCTCCTTTATACACTGATTTATCATGCAATCCTGGGCGAGGCATTTAACATTTCTTTGTAGTTTTTTCATTTACAAATATGAGTCTAGATAAGCCTTAAAACCGTCCTCACAGGGTTTGTAAAAATCAAGTAAAACAAATCATGTGAAAACACTTTGTTAAGCGCAAAGTGTTGAACTAATATATTTTTACTGCAGTGCTGTTTTCTCTGAAACATCATTCGTCGATGCCATTTTCTATGTACAGAATTTTGTGACCTGAAAAGTATTGACTGCTAGTTTGATAGACTAGTATGTAGGTAAGAAGGAAAATAATAACTATCGTTATTTACCCTATACACAATGCCAAATGCTGTGCTGGATGCTTTCCACATGTCACCTAATTTAATCTTTACATCTACTCTGCAAGATAGGTATTGTTATCTCCATTTTACAGTGGAAGAAACAGAGGCTCAGAGATATAAAGTAACCTGTAAGTCACAGAGCAAGGGAGTGTGTTCACTTCTGTTTCCTTCCAGAGCTGGGACACTCGTCACATGCCTTCCTAGAGACATCGATGCGCTCCGCTGGGTTTGGCCTTTCCTCTCATCCTACCATGCCCATCTGACTTCACGCTGTGGACTCCCTGCTCCTTGACCATCATCGAGTAGTAAGCAGCCTTTTAAAGTGGCCCAGAGATCACCACCAGCTGGTAGTCATGCCCTTATATGATCTCTTAGGTTTGAGTGTGAAATGGATTTAATGACTTACTTCTAATTAATAGATTACAGCAAAGGTGATGGGATATTACTCCTGAAATTAGTGTACGAAGACTGTGACCTCTGTCTTGCTGGCATTCTCTTGCTTGTTCAATTTGATTAAACCAACAGCCATGTTGTGGGCAGCTCCATGGAAAGGCTGTGTGGCAGGGAGCTAATGGCAGCCGTTAACCAGCAGTTGCCAGAACCTGAATCCTGCCTTAGACTCAGATCTTATCCCAGTTGAACTGCAGATTCAGCTGACATCTTGAGAGACTGCAGACCCTACTGCCAGCAGGATTATATATGATGAGAGACCCTGAGCTGGAGAAGTCAGCTAAGCCATGCCTAGATTCCTGAGCCACAAAATTATGAGATAACAAAATGTAGTTGTTTGAAATTACCACATGTTATGGGTCATTTGTTACATAGTAATAGCTAGCCAATATAGATGTTGTCTACTGAGAAGCATTATTTCTAGAGGTCTGCTGTACATATGGCTGGTGAATGAGCAGATTAACTCTGACATACTCAACTTCCTCACCTGATAAGCAACACCTAATAAAAGCTCAGATTGGCACACATGCCATGCTGTAGGGGGCATGTGAATTTTTAAATTTTTATTAGTTTTTAGGGAGGGGAAGGGAAGGAGAAAGAGACGGAGAGAAACATCAATGTGTGGTTGTCTCTTGAGCACCCCCTACTGGAGGCCTGACCCACAACCCAGGCATGTGCCCTGACTGGGAGTTGAACCAGCGACCCTTTGGTTCACAGGCTGGCACTCAGTCCACTGAGCCACACCCAGCCAGAGTGAGGGCATGTGAATTTTTATAGAGGAGGATAAAGAAGGCAAAACTGTTGTTTTGATGTGCATATACAAATGAAAACAGATAAAGATTTAAATCTACAAGTATGTTTGCAGGGAAGAGTTTGGGAACCTAGGATTGCAGAGGTTTTCTTAAATATTATCAAGTAAGTTAATCCCACTAATCTAAAGAAAGGTCAAAATTGTTCTGCAGAAAGTCATATAGTAAACATTATAGGCATCGCAGGTTACATATAGTCTTTTGTATATTATATTTTTTAATAAACCTTCAAAAATGTAAAAGTTCAGAGGCCTTACATTCTTAGTTCAGAGGCCTTATATAAATGGGTTACGAGCCACATTTGTCCCAGGCTATAAATTGCCTCTCCTGACTAAAGTCAAGATAGTACTTAGAGACCACAGGTCTATCCAGGTATGGCTGTCTGTGGGAGTTCAAGTGGGAATTAAGCCCTAACATCCCAAGGCATCCATTGTAATGAAGCAATTTCTCTCCAGGGGGTCTAGAAAGGTGTTTGCTATGTACATACTTGAGAGAATCTAGTAAATAATCACTCAGAATATCTCTGCATTCTGTGGTTCAGACGGCAAGCCCGGCTGAGAAAAACTAGTGGTACACGTGCACTACTCTTTCAGCGATCCTTAGGTAGGCTCGAACCGTGTGCTCGGTGCCGGATTAGGTTGTGTGACAGCAGAGATAAATGAGACATGGACTTTTGTTTACCTCAAAAACTTCACACTGAGCGAACTGCAAGAAATCACGAACATGACTTAATTTCTGAAGACATGCTCAAGCAGAAACAATGTGATAGTTCTAATAACAATGTCCTTTTCACTGATGTGATATTCTTACTATAAAATGAGAGCATTCCCTACTCTCCCCACAGAACTGTGATCTGTGCTTTGCAGACCCGTTGGTGGTTGTCTGAGAACTAGTAAGACCCCCCTGGCAATGTGTGTTCACAGGTGGGTCAGGATCAGTCCTTCCTGACACTGGCTGTAAGCCTCTGGGAAACTAGTAACTTTTGTGAGACACCATTTCACCCTAAAATGGAGAAAATAAAATACTTGAATGACTGTTGTGTAAATTAAATGAGACAATTGTGAAGCTTGCAATGGAAATGCTTAGTAAGTAGCAAAAACTCAATAGAAGTAAGCATTGTTTTCAGCTGCCTCCCATGACTTCAGGGTCATCAGGCAGACGGTGTTCGTTTTTTCTTTAGGTCAGACCCGTGTTGCCCCTGCACATCCTCCGTGAGAGGTACCAACACAAAGGCACAGCTGAGGTTGGGTCTAACTGCGTTGGCCTCCTCAGAGAACTGGGTCCGGCCACGGAGAATACAAATTCCTCTACAACTCTACAAAGCTTGAAAAGGTTTCATTTTACAGGGTAGTTTCATTTATTCTCAGTGTAATAAATTGGCTGCAGTAGCTTGGAAAAGGGAGTAGATGAAGCATTATTTAACCAAATTTATGATTCTGACTTATTTTTTCATTCCTTTTGAGAGCTTCTTTGTGCAGGAAAATGTGTCTCACTCTTCTGGTTTCTGAGGTAAGAATAAGAGAACCAACTGTTAGTGAACTCTTCCTTTGCTCCAGGCTCGGCACGCTTGGTCCTCACATAGCCCTGTGAGGTAGGGGATATTTTAACACTATGTATACACACACACACACACACACACACACACACATACATATGCACACACACACATACACATGCACACACACATACATATGCACACACGTACACATACACACATATATGTATACACACGCACACACACACACACACACACATAAACTTGAAGCACAGACAGACTGCCTACATTGCCTGCCCAAGATCACACAGGTGGAGCATCAGCAGTCCGGTGTAAATTCAGGCAGTTTACTTCAAAGCCCATCCCTAATTGTCACTGCTCTATGACAGTGCTTTCCAGCAGAAAGATTTTGTGAGTCATAATTGCAATGAAAAGTTCCCTGTAGTCACATTATAAAAAGGAAAAAGAAACAGGTGCAATTAATTTTAATCATATACTTTATTTAACCAATTCTGTCTAAAACATCACCATTTCAGCATGTGATCAGTATAAAAATTTGAATAATTTATATTTTTAATCCTTAGTTTCTGAAACTCAGTGAGTATTGAATACTTCTGCATGTTTCAGTTAGGACTAGTCCCCTTTAAAGTGCTCAGTACCCACACCCGGACGGTGCCCTCCACCCTGGAGAGCACCACTCTGCTACACGGTGAAATAGAAATTACTGGACTTGCTATTCATATCACTATGTTTGCATAGTCTTCATTTTCTTTGTTTTGGCATCCTCAAAACTGTAGAGACCTTGAGTACTAAAACTGAAAGTAAGTTTTTAAAAAAGGAGAAAAGAAACCAGTAGTAATATTATTTGGGGATTTCTAATAATTCTGATGTTCTTCACTGTCTTCTGTCAGATTCTGAAATATTATGAGTTCAACTGCATGTCCATTTAAGAACGTAAGTTTCATTTACCGTATTTCCCCCTTGGCCAAGCAGAAATCTAAAAATAAGCTCTTAAGTTGTTAGGTTTGACCTAACTTGTTATATAAATATCTGTTTGCAGTTGTTTTAGCCAAAGAAAAAACTCCAATCCCCTAAGTGTTTTGGTTCTAAAAACATAAGAAAACTGATTTCTCCCCTGAACACTTCCTACCTCTAACCATGGCAAACTGAAAAGCGAAAACAGAAAGTGAAAATTAGATTTTCTTTTATTTTTCCCCCCCCTGCAAGAAGACAAAAAAGACAATCTTCCCGGCCCCACTACATTCTTTTGCCATTTCCCTTTCTAGCACCTAATTTTCAATGATAATCAGTGCATCTAATTTTAAAGGAGACTTAGCCCCTAAATGCAAATCTCTCCACAAACGCTGCGGTTCTGGTTTCAGGACCCACATCTCATCTCCCAAGTTTGGAAGTGCCCCGTGGGAAATGACCTGTCACACATGTGACCCTACCTGTATCTCAGGCGACGTTTCCCCAACTTGACATACGGCAGACACACACAGACAGTAAGTGCTTGCTGAATTAAACTTATTTTAATTAATTGGAGGAGAGCCAAGGAAATTTCTATAGACTTTACTGAATGAAAGTGGTTAAGTATTTTCTAATGTATTCATGGAAACACTTAGGAGATACATTTTGATTAGAATGACATAGGATGTGGTTGAAACTACTGGACCTAAAAGGGTGATTAGCTTCTACGGGTTCCCCCGTGAAACTATCTTTAAATGAAATTTTAATGTGTACAAAATATAAAAACTAAATATACAAATAAAAATAGAAAATTACATAGAACAACATTTGCAAAATTTTGGTCAAGGGAAAGACCTCATGCAGTAGGTAGGAAACTTAGAAAGAAAACACAGCTATATTTAACCTATCTTTATATATAGAATCTGTATGTGCGTGTGTGCATACATATGAGGGGGACCTAACAAACCTGGGATTTATTTATAAAAATGGTATATTTATTGTTACATATTTAAACTTCAGTCACCTTCAAAGTGCTCTCCATTAGATGCTACAGATCTATCGAGACATTTTTTCCACTGCTCAACACAGTTTTTGAACTCATCGATTTTGGTGCCTTTTAGTGCTTTGCTGGTTTTTGCTTCACTTCTCCCACGTAGGCAAAACGTTTCCCTTTGAGGACTTTCTTCATCCAGGGAAACAAAAAAAAGTCTGTAGGGGTGAGATCAGGTGAAGAGGGAGCATGCAGCATGGGGCTCATGCTCTTTCGGTCAAAAACTGCTGAACACAGCCCATCGTGGGCAGGTACACTTGTAAATCACCCATCATGAAATGGGCAAACACGTTGAGTCTTCAAAAAAAATTCACTGAAGCTGAATGTTGTCTCTTGCAACAATGCCAGTTGGTACATGTTTATAGATGGGTTCCTAGAACACTCATCTAGCAGGGGAAGCCTGTACTACAAGGGTCCCACCCTCTGGAAGGTAATTCTGTTTGTGTGTGTGTGTGCGCGCGCACATATATATGTGTATTTAATACCTACCTTATACAAAACAATGAATTGAGGAAAATATATGCAATTAGATACTATTAGAAGACAGATGACAAGTTATTATTTCCGATACACAAATGGCTACTCAATACATTTGTTACAAATTTAAAAAATGAAAATGTACAACAAATATTTTCTTTCTCACTGATGAATCAGGGAAATCAAAAGCACACAAAGTTAGATGAAAATTTTCACTCATCACCTAAGTGCACACACAACAAAGGTAACATCATCTAACGATACTGAGGCAGGCCCTTTCTATAGCTGCTGAATGTGTGAATTGCTTGAGGAAATTCAGTGGACTTCACAGAGACTCCTGCCGAACAATACCGACTAATAACGTTGCTGCTAGTTGTCTCAGCTCAAAACATTTTAGTAAAGTATCAGAACTGTGTGTCGGGTAAAGTCATGTTCACTGTTAAAGTGATAGGTCCTTATATATTTTTAAATTTAAAGTGATACTTACCAGCTCAGTAATTTGCCTTATGCAATAAACTTAACTTCAAGTGACACTTGTTGGCTTCAAATCAGATTCTCCCTTTTCAAACACCGATTTGTCATCATTCAAGACAATGCGATGTTGACTTTGAAGGTAATTCCAAACGAGGAGTTTCTGAAAATATCTGGGCAACAATAATCAAATGATAACAATAATCAAATCAGCCTTAATTTTTTCACAAACAGGCCCAAACTTATTCATCTAAATAAATGTTGTGTCAGTTAGAGAAGTCACCTTTAGAAGCTGTGGGCTGATTTGATTGTTTGACTGATTACAGATAGGTTGTAGTGTGGTGGGTTGAAGGCTACTGAATACAACGTACAATGCTTGATTAAAACCTTTATTCTTTCAGTATAAGAATGTAGTAACATTACACTATCAGCAGATTCAAGACAGAGTAATGACAAGTAGGGGAAGCGATCCAGTAGTGGGTAAGCTTCTTGTGTCAAAGCCTCAGCAGCTATAACAGCCCTCTGCTCTTTTAAATCCCCACTTTCCTGGACTCTTTCCAAAATATGGGTGTCCGTGTTTCATTTTTCATGTATTTCTATGCTTACATTTTCAGCCCAGCAGCTAAATTATTTTATTAGTTTTTTTTTACCTCATCTCCAAAAGAAAGTTTTAGACAAAAGTCCGAATTTAACTTCCCGTTTGCGCTGTCTTGAGAGTCCTTAATGGCAGTTCCTAAGGCAGATGTTTTCCAATGAAGATTAAATGAATACTTTCCTAGCTTCCCACTTGGTGGTTGCTGTGTCCCATGACTCCAGGGAGACATTCATCTGTCTCGTTCTGAATGGCCCTGCGGCGCCCCACTCACGTGCAGGAAGCGCCCATGACACTCCCTGGGCTGTGGCTGCAGCAGCTTTGTTTTGTGTTGCTCTGATTTGAAGTGCTTCATGCCTAAATCTACAGTTTCCAATCTAAAGGGAGTGCATGCATAGCTGTTCTTATGCAGTACTGAGCGCTTTGTCCAGACTACTTTAAAAGCAATTGTTACGTCCAATGAGATTATTTTAAATGAATTATATTGGATAGTTCACAGAGGACTATGGCATTATGTATTATTAAACTAAAAGAAGGTGCTACTTACCTTCCAAAGACACGTCTCCTTGGGCAAATATTGAAGCACAGATGTCAATTACAGAGTCAGTTGACTTCATTGATTGTTTCTAATGAAAACACTCATGGTATTTGGAAGGATTGTTGTCTGTGTAGATAAAGCCTTTTGATTCACTACTGGCATGCCAGAGACAGTGTTCGAAGTGCTCATTGTCATTCCCTGGAGCCCCAGCTTCCCTTGCAGTTCGGTTGGCCTAGATGACCACCTCCTCGCTGCTACAGAGCCCCAGGAGGTGTGGGGGGTGCAGATGGTACAGCTCCCAGACTGAGGAAGCTTCCCGGAGGGCAACACACTGGGATGTGGGGAAAAGGTCACACTTCTTGGATTTGAAGGTCAATTTGTGGTCATCGTGCTCTAGCCAACCTAACAAAAACAATGCATTTAGCACTTTTTAACAACTATTTTATACATATATTCCAAAGCAGTTAAATATAACTTTTTCCCCCTAAGTTTCCTCCTTACCTTTGGGTCTCTTCCTTGACCAAAATTATGTAAATATTCTTCTATATATTCTTCTGTTTTTATTTTTAAGTATAGTTTTTACATTGTTCACATTAAAATTTCATTTAAAGCATTCAATGCATTTGACACAAGGTGGCATCATAAATTAGATAAAATATTTTTGATCATTTGGAAGCATTTTTTATATCTTATATTACTTTCAGGTTGTTATTGGGTAGATACACTATCATTAGCCTATAATTACCCTTGTTAATAGAGTGCCAAGCCATGGTCCTTTTAAGTGGCTGTGTCTACTTTAAATCTACTTCTTATACTTGTTCTGAACATTCTGTTCTAACTACCACATTTTTTAAAAAATTCTGACGCCATTGCAAGTTCTTCCAGTTCCATCCTCACCTTTCACATGGGACTTTGTCCTCAGCCTTGCTTTTCTAGCTACAACTTTTTGATCCCTAGACCACTGATTTCAAAATGTGATCCATGGAAGATTCTCCTTCCTCCACAGTTGCCTTAGGCCTCCAGACTCCAGCCTTGAGCCCAGGATCAACGTGCCTCTGCATGCAGTGAAGCCTTTCATTGCTGAGTTTCCTGTTGTGTTTCTTTGGACTCCTCAGCCATTCAGCATCAGACCTCGTGGGGGTGGGGAGAAGAGTCAATCCCCTTAGGTGGTAATAGCAAATTGAGTGCAAAAATCATAATAATATCTTATTTTCCAAAGTGAAGTTTTATAATCAAACGTCATAATACACTGTGAAAAATCCAGGAATCTTGGGTTGTCAAGCAATTTCCAAAATTATTAGATTTTTCATAGGTCCTGAATTTCCACATGAACAGAGTTTGAAAAATTCTTGTTTGTAAGTTTATTATTAACAGGTAGCTAACTTTTAACATACTGCACATAGTTTTGGAGACTTGATTCGAGTGCATGGAAGACACTGGCTGATACTCTGAGATCCTGTAGGAAATTATTACTTCATAGACATAATCCTTTCTCCAGAGACACAGGATTAGTTATATTTCAATAATTTCTTTTTTTGAAGATACCATGGTAGTAATTTTTCCTTAGTGAAGATAACTGATGTTTGGACAAAAAAATTCTAAATGTTCAGCATCAAAAATCCTAAATGTTTAGAGTAGTTATCTAAATTATTTTATCTGTTTAACATAATCTCATGCAACTATGAAGATAAAATTAGAAAGACAATGTTGATACATGGAAGATTAGCCTGAAATAACCATAAGAGAAAGAGTAGAGCACAGTATTTTCTATGCTTTCAGGTCAAAATCCCAACCACAGCTCTGAGTAGGGGCTTTAGCTGTGTAGCTGTTGGAATTCAAGTTGATCAGTAAACATTCTTCATATTTTGGATGGACTGAAAAAGGAAGTGGTCCTGCTGGGGATTCTATTTCTATGAGAACTTGAGTAGCTTTCCCGGGGAGGCAATGGCTGAGCACAAAGGGTTCATGGTTGGTTCCAGTCACTGAGGCTAACAGTAAATACGAGAAGGTAGGATGGAGAGGGCACAGGGGTTGCATGTTGCCATTGGAAGGTTTACCAGATAGACGTGAGAGAGTGTCACAATACTTCGTGTAGAGACACTGACAAAAGTTTGGGGAGGGGGTAAGGGTAGGTGGGCAGGAGCAGGGGACGAGTACAACATGTTTTTATTCAATTCTGAGTACACTATTTAGTAAATATCACTTGATATTTTCTTCAAGTGTAACCTTTTCTGTATGCTCCCTCCTCACATTTCTAAATGCTTGTGGCAAATTTGGGGTGAAGCTGAAAACCAAAAAGAAAGTCACAGAATGTGCTGAACAGTGTTTGTGCACATGTGTGTATGCATCTGTGTGTGAGGCATGTAATATACAGAGGGTAAAAAAACCCTGATCTGTGTTATTGAAAGGAGTTTTAATAATGTCAAGAGGAGGATCAGTTTTCCTGTTCAAAGCATTAGTGGTTGGTGTAGAAGTGAGGCCAGAATCACACCTGTCACAGAGGTGCAAGCTATGGCCAAAGAGATGGAATTGGACAACAGAGAGGAGGATAATAGTCACTTAGATGCCCGTGGCTCCCTAACTGAATGGGAGAAAACTCATCTCTCCATTACTTTAGTGTGTGTACTCCCTACCTGTGGCCTTGGGAAACATGAGTTATATAACCACATAAAAATGTGCGTAGAAGACGACATTGAATAGGGCCTTTCTCAAACTCCTGGAGCCGGTGAGAGTACTTTGAAATTGGAGACTGTTTACTACGGTTGTTAAAAATTTGGGATTTAGAGCAAGACTGCTTGGTTTTGCATCCTGGTTGCCCACTTCCTTGTATATAATCTGTAGATTTCATAAACGTTGTGCTTTAGTTTCTTCATCTGTAGAATGTGGTCGTTTTGAGGATTAAATGAGCTAATACATACAGCGTGACAAGAACGGTTTTTGGCACATAAAAATTAGCTATGGGGAAGGAGATAATGATCATGTTTAGAGCTCCAAGATGAAGAAAGGAAGCCAGTTCATCATCCATATTTAAAAGAAAATATTCAGCATTTGGATCTAGGCATCTCTAGATCTCATTTGGAGATGACAGAACTGGCCTTGTAAGTTCCAGCAAACACCTCAAAACTCTTCTGCTTATCTTACAGATGTTTTAAGTATTATGTTAAGGTAATTCTGGATAACAGAATGCAGAATAGGCCTAAAGCAATAGCAGTTTTTATTCTTGCACACACAAAGTCTGTGTGTGTATCGATCAGAGGGTGGTTTTCCTCTGTGAAGTCATTTAAGAACCAAAACTTATGAGCTGTCCTCTGATTCAACTGACAGATGAGGAAGAGAAAGCAAGAAGTCACCAGCCCATTCTATGTGTCAGACTAAGTCATACAATCCCACATACATGCCAGTGGGGCTTGGATGCATAGTCTGCTCATGTTGTGGTCTCCCAGGGACATGAGAGGGGAAGCATAGACTATCACAGACAGCTAACTGCATTAAAGAAAGGGAGAGGAGAGAGGTTAGAAGAGGAAGATGTGAATTGCAAGAAGGGGACACCAGGCACCTCATTCTTGACTAAATGCTTACTGAGCTGTTAGCTGGCAGAGCCCTCCTGGCATGACATGTAAAACAGAAGGTGAAGGAGATGTTAGGAGAGCTTGATGTGTGTTCTTTACAGTTAAGGGGTCAAAGTTTAACAAGAAGACTAGTGCTTAGTCTCACGTGGTGATTTCATCAGGCAGAGACCTCACTAGAGCAGATGAATTGTAACCCTTGTTTTGGACACATGTGAAGAAAATGGGAGACAGGCTGCTAATCCATCAGAAGCCTCACACAAGGACCTCAGGGGTTCCTGTGGCTCTATAAGAAGGTGCATAGAGTTGAGAAGGAGGCAGAAGATATAGAGATTTTTAGCAGCTGTGGATCAGGCAAAATAATTCCTTCCTCAGAGAATGTTTAGATCCCTGGTGTCGCCAGAAAGGAGATGTGGCTGACACTCTATGAAGGGTTCCTCAGGAAAGGAGGAGGGAGGGGTGAAGCTGAAGGGTGCCCCTAAGAAGTCATGCACAACATCTGTTCAGGGACCGTTGTTGGTTGAAACCCCAAGGACTAGACTTTAGGGTCGCCTTCTCCCATTAACAGGCAACCAGCTATGCCAGACCCCTGTCACTTTTTCTATTTCTTCTTCCCACATGGCATTCATAGGAAGTGGGGTAAAGGTAAAGAGCATTTTGTACCTCTTTGGAAATTCAGGTCCCAAAGACCAAAGACTAAGTCTGAGCAGTGGGGAAGGGGAACAGGAAAGCAGAATTTACAATGAGAATTGAATGATGCTGTTCTAGTATCTGAAGGGGCCAGAAAGCTATGTGATCTCCAAAGATACGAGGGATCAAACAAGGAGATCCCATGGTTACGGTTAAATACAGTCATAGGAAAAATAAGACAAAACAAAAACAAACAACCCCCCAACATGTCATGTATGTCCCTATCAGCACCAGACTGTTGGGTGAACTGGTTTCAAAAACTCATAGGTATAAAAGCTGGAGGTGAGGCTAGAAGACACAGCTTTTCCTCTAGAATCTGTTTGTATTGATGGACTTATATGGGGCTTATCAATTGACTATCTGCCAACAAGTGTTTGCCGTGGGGAGGAAGTGGACTGTATGCCTGTTAAGCTTTGTAATGTTCCAGAGCTTGAGTGGTCTTGCTGTGGGGCAAAGAGGGGAGGGAAGGAGAGAGGAAGAAAGGAGCTATTTCTCTCCCTCCTGGTGGCATGAAGAGTCTTGGGAATGGTGATTGGAGAGCAGCCCTTTGGAGCAGCACAGACCAGGGAGGATCTTGGGAATTTAAATATTTAGAAGAGACCGTTTAGAACCCAGGAACTCCTGCATGAGCAGGTGGGGCCTCGGAGCTCGTGACAATCAAGTCTAATGGTATAACTATTGTCATTTGTACCTACAAACTGGGGGACCTGAAGACGTGTGAGTTTCAAAGGTGAATAATTAAGAGAGATATTTAATTACTCACTTTTCATTCAAAAATATGTATTGAATATATACTGTGTGTCACACACCCTGACAGATGCTAGGCATGTAATGGAGGGTAAAACATCTAAGCTCTGCCCAGCAGATTTGTGAAAACAAACATAAGGAGCTTGAAATAGGCACCTGATCTGGTTTGAGGGTAGAAGAGGGTGGTTCAGGGAAGTGGCACAAATTGTCTTGCGTTAGGATAATGGAAAACAGTGTTTTTCATGTTTAGGAATTCCTTTAATGTTGTTTTAATGGTCCTCTTATAATAAATAATAATCATAAAAGGAAAGAAAAGAAAATCTTGGCACTGTGAACCAAATGGATAACTGCTTTCCTGTTTCTCCTTAGAGTCCAAGTAAATTAAAAATCATTTAACTCTCTGATGAAAGGTCTTCATCACCTCGTTTCTACTTT
>VMDR010015106.1:0-22704 GCA_007922815.1 Macrotus californicus | reverse complement strand
CTCCCTGGAAGTGTATTTCCTTGGCCAAATTATGGAAGTTCTCCTTCATTATTTGTTCAAATAAGTTTTCAATTCCTTTCTATTCCTCTTCTCCTTCTGGCACCCCTATGATTCGGATATTGGAACATTTAGAGACAGCCTGGAGGTTCCTAAGCCTCTCCTCGTTTTTTCAAATTCTTGTTTCTTTATTGTGTTGTGCTTGAATGTTTCTTTCTTCCTTCTGGTCCACACCATTGATTTGAGTCCCGTTTTTCTTCCCCTCACTGTTGATTCCTTGTACATTTTCCTTCATTTCCCTTATCGTATCCTTCATTTGTTCATCTAATTTGTTGCCAAATTCAACCAAGTCTGTGAGCATTCTGATTACCAGTGTTTTGAACTGTGTATCTGATAGGTTGGCTATCTCTTCGTCACTTAGTTGTATTTTTTGTGGAGCTTTGATCTATTCTTTCATTTGGGCCATTTTTGTTGTCTTGGAGCACTTGTTACATAGTAAGGGGCTTAGCCTTAGGTGTTCACCAGGGCCGGGTGGCCACATCGCTGCGTTGTGACGCTGTTTGTGGGGGAGGGGACTGAGAGGGAACAATGGCGGTTGCTCTGCTCTCTGCCGGTTTTCAGTCACTTTCCATGCTACCCACAGTCAAATTGGGCCCTTCTGGTGCTGATTCTGGTGCCGATCCCCGGTGGGAGGGCTTATGTACGCTCTAGGACCCTGTGGGTCTCTCCAACGAGCTCTACTGTGAGGCTGGGAGTTTCTCCCGCTGCCGCTGCCTCAACCCGCACAGGAGTTTTCAATGAGAGGCTTTGAGGCTTTATTTCCCCATGCTGGAACTCTGGGTTGTGGGGTCTGTCTCGCTCCCCAGTTGTTCCTCCCCATTTATCCTCATGAAGGAGGGGGATGCCCAGTCCGCAGCTGCCACCTCTCCCAGCCAGCCGTGCCTTTCCCTTGTCTGCCAGCCACCGCCCCGCTGCGTGAGTCCTCTCTACCCCTCCTACCGGTCTGGATGTATGTTTCTTAATTTCTTGGTTGTTGGACTTCCATACGGTTCAATTTTCTGTCAGTTCTGGTTGTTTTTTGTTTTAAAATTTGTTGTTGTCCTTCTTTTGGTTGTGCGAGGAGGCACAGTGTGTCTACCTATGCCTCCATCTTGGCCGGAAGTCCGAAAGCCCCCAGATAATGAAAGGGTTCTGATGTTTTAATTACTTATGTTGTTCTCCAAGGAAGCCCTGCCCCTGCCAATTCTTACACATGCCATTTATCCATGTATTAATTTATTTATGTGTTTATTTAAGAAATATTTATTATTCCAAGAATTGTTTAAATAGTGGAGTTACTGCAGTGAGCAGGATCTACAGGAGACCTTTGTTATCAAGAAGCTTATATTTATGTGAGATTAAATTCATGCAATGAAGAAATATTGGTATTGGTAAGTATTATACAAATAAAATAGGATGATGTGGCCTGAGGATGACTGGATGACAATTTTAGATTGGGTATTCAAGAATGAAATGAACTTAAAATCAGTTCTCAATGATAGGAAAGAACTACCCATGCAAAAGTGGGAAGAAAGACAGAATATCAGAGATGGCAAACACCTAACCTGATGACCGTAGGGTTGGCATGTCTTTCTTTTTGTGTCTTGAATAGCAGGTTGGAGGATAAGGGGTAAGGAGGAGACTGATATAAAATGAAGTTGCAGAAGGGGATGGGGCCAGACAATGGGGCTTTATAGCTTGACTAGGTAGTTTGCACTAAATTCTAAATGCAACAGAATGCATCAAAGGGCATTGTGTTGGGGAGGAATGCTACTTGATTTAAATTTTTAAAATATCATCTAACTGCTATGTAGAAAATGGATTATATGTGACAAGAATAGAAGTGGGTTAGGAGATTAGTTAGAAGGTCATTACAGTTCTAGTGTCAGGTGAGGGTGACTTAGCGTAGGGTGGTGGTAGAGACAGATGCAAAAAAGATCCTGAATGTATTCCAAAGGCAGGGGAGGCAACATCTGCTGAGGACCTGGCTTATGGTATTGGAGCAAAGGAGATACAAAATTAAATGATAACTCCGAAGTTTTCAGCCTAAGTAACTGAGTAAATGGTGTTGGCATATACTAAGATAGATGGGCAAGATTTAGAGAAGAGTAGAATTGGAAGGCACAATTTTTAGTTCTGTTTTGTCTGTGTTCACATTTGGAGATGTGGACTAAATAGCTAAGTGGAAAGGTCAAATGGACAGTTATACAAGTCTTTAGCTCGTGGGGGAAATTGGGAATGAAGATGAAATTTTGAGAACCTATAACATGTAGTGTTTAAAGCTAATAGTCTGTATGAGACCACGTAGAACTCGTAGGGGTGTCAAACTCATTTTCACTGGGGACCACATCAGCCTTGTGGTTGCCTTCAAAGGGCCAAATGTAATTTTAGGACTGTGTAAATGTCACTTCTCCTTAACAGTTAAGCGAGAGCTCAGCGTTGCCGCCAGGTAGAAACAAGGTGCTGGGCTGGATAAAACAAAGTGGAGGGCCAGATCCGGCCCGCGGACCTTGTGTTTGCCATCTGTGTCTTCATCAGCTCTGGCTGCCATAACAAAATACCAGAGACTGGGTGGCTTAAATAACAGGAATTTAACCATCAGTTTTGGAAACTGAAAGCCCAAGATCAAGACACCAGCAGTGTCAGTTTGTCTGTGAGAACTCTGTTCTTGGGATTAGAAGGCCATGTGAGGACACAAGAATGCTGTGACCTCACATGGCTTTTCCTTGACAAATGCGGATAGAGAAAGAAAGAGGCAGCAAGCTCTTTCCTGTCTTTTCTTACAAGGGTACTAAACCCATTGTGACCACAGTCATGAACTCCTCTGAACTTAGTTACCTCCCGAAGGCCCCATCTCCAAACACCATAGCCTTGGGGGTTCAGGCTTCAGCATATGAATTTTGAGGGGACAGAGTTCATAACAGATGGGGAAGAGAAGGGAGCCCAGGAGCACTCTAACATTTACAGATGAGCAGAGGAAGAAAAGCCAGCAAAAGAAACTGAAAAGGAGCAGAAGTGAACAGGAGGAGAACCAAGAAGCATAGGGTATGCCATTGGCAGTGATTGTTAGGATGTTTGAAGAGAGAAGGCTGAAGCAGCTATTTGGGAGAGTGAGAAACCAAACACAGCAGAGAAAGCAGGGTGGTAGGGAGATAATCTCTGTGGGTCTTTCACATTTTTGCTCCTTTTATCATCACTGTTGCTAACTCTCTTGTTTCAGGCCTTTTTTTTTAACCCAAAGGTCGAGTCCTGAATGGCCTGGGGAGATGAGATAGTGTCTCTCTCCAAAGCTAAGGGCAGATCTATGTGCTATTCAGTAATACAATAGCAAGAATGTTACCCTCTGGGGCAAAGGCCAGACAAGTATATATTACTGCCAAATATAAAATACTCAGGTTCCCTAAATTCTTGTAACGCAACCTACCTGCATGTGCAGATGTCACCTGGGCCTGTTCACATTGCCCTGAGAGAACTAGAATTCAGGGAACCAGCATAAATGCTAAAACTCTGACTGTTGTTGTGGTTACAAAGTCCTTGGTCTCTGACCCCAATGGCTCACGTCTCCAGGCAGCATCCGTGAAGCAGTAACAAGTTAACTGCAAGTTGGGGAGGGTAATGTCCCATATTCATCATGGTTCTTGGCAGGTGGTAGATAGTTTTGATTGCCCACTTGAGGTCTGTGGTTTTGGAGGAGTATTTTTCTCCAGCAATGTTCAGTGGCTCTGAGGCAGGTACAGGAATATGTGTTTGTGCCTTAGGGATTTAATATGAGTGGCTTACTGCATAATCCCAGAGCTCCCTTTGAAGACTGAGACTCCCTCACTAGTGGGTTGTGAAGACCCAGTGTTGGAACCCTGCCAGATAAAATGCTAATAGTGTGCCAGTATATTCAGATATTTCCAAGAGGCACTGAAATGGTAAATACTTAATTATTTGAACACAATCAAATTGTATACTTTTATGCTTAGATGACATAATTCATATTAAAGAATTGATCCTTATGTGATACCCTAGTATTAATAGTATTTAACAAAACCATAGACCGTGAACTACACCTAATTAATAATAATAATTAATACAGCATGCATTTTCAGGGTATATAAGGAGGTAATTACATATTACAGAGGCATGTAATTTATCTCTGGTCTATTAGGATGAAATCAATAAGCATTTTTTTTACATTATTTCTATCATGAATTTTTAATTGAATTGAGAGAAGTTCCCTTACTATTTGGTTGCCAATTTTTCTCTTTGTAATATAAGGATATTATCCCTATAGAGCAGTTAAGGAGATATTTGTCTGTAAAGCAATTTAGTGGAAATGATGCTGTCTTTGCATGTATTCCCACTTCCATGCACATTTAATGTACTGAGGGACTCTAAGTACTTGACAGTGTTTCATCTAAAGACAGTTGTGCAAAGGGATAGCTGTGCAGATCCAGTCTCTGGTGATAGGCTTCACTTCCTCTCCCACACCTCCTCTTTCCATGACCACCCCGATGCGCGCAAGCATCCTCATCTCTCAGGTTCTGCTTTGCTGTCTCCATTTGGGTACCAGAAACATGGCTTTCCCTGCCTTCTGAGAGACTCTTTGCTGCTGCAAGCCAGTATGTATTTATTGTAGTCTGAAACCTCTCAGTCATTCCTAAGTGTATATTCTATACAGAGTTATTTTGCCAGAAGCAGCTTTATATTAAGATTCAAGTTTTCTTAGATTTGCTGGACATCTAAAATGGACCCTGTCTTTGCTGAGATTCCTTTGGTGTTGAAGAGGTAGGCAGTAGAGGCAGAAGAATGTCCAGTGTCCTTGTTGAAAAGTGAGGAGGGGTAAGAAACCACCTTGAAGGCCCTCTTTCCTCCCAGGCCTTGCTTCTGTCCCCTTCACCAATTCAGCAACTGCGCCAGACCTGGCAGAGCCCAGGGCAGCTACACACACCAGTTAGGACCACACTGAGTGATTTAAATTTGGGAACAATGCACCAATGGGACAAATAGAATTTCCAATTGTTGCCTAGAGGGCAGAATGGTCTGCACATGCTGTGGGGGGGTCCTCATCTAAGCCCAACACCCAAGAAGGACAAACCACTAAAGCTCAGCATGGGAGGCCCTTAAGGCCGGGAATACAAACAAAGCACTTCCCTCACCAGAGGCATTTTCCTCACAAGATGCAAGTTTTAGGATTTCATGCCAATGACAGTGTGCCAATCAGAGCACAGCTTTCTCTCTTCCCAGGGTCTGAAATGGTAACCGTGGCTCCTTGGTATGCACAGTTCCGCTGGTTCAGAGGGCACGCAGCTCGGCGCACAGGCAGGCTCAGAGGCTGTGACTGGTGGGAGGCTCCCAATGGTTTCTAATTCAAGATGGTTGAAGCCAGTTTTGCTTTTATTTCCTCCCTTCACACTCAGCGAGGTGCTTTTTCAAAAGTGAAAGAGAAAAAAAAGGACTGTTTTGCCTTTAGCAAAGCATAAAAGAGTCCTTAATATTTTGATCTTAAGCGACCATTCTGACCACACCTTCCCTCATTCTCTCTACTCACTCAGTCTCCACGCACACCCAAAGCACTGAGTTTTCTAGAACATGCATAACCCTCTCTCATAATTCTGTGTCTTAGTATAAAATGGTTCCTCTGGTATGTTGATTTCTTCCTGATGAAACTGTGTTCATCATTCAGGTTCAAGCGTAACATTTCTGAGGAATGTCCTATTGACCCCCATCCCTTTCTCCCCACATCCCAGGGTTTTAGCTCTCTGAATGAAGGCCTGGGGGAGGAATCTGCTTAGTGACCTGGGAGATGACAGAGAACAGCATAGGAGAGAGCGCCCCCTAGCAATTTCTTCTTCTTGCACAGTCATGATACAAAGATGGAAAGGAACCTGTGTTTTCCTTGACAAATCATAAATTATCATGAAATAAAATGAGGTATTATGAGCCTTTGGCCCCTGTCAAAGTAGTAAATGGTGGAAAGAAATATCATTGTTACATATATACAGATTATAGAAATATATGAGGCATGCTTTTTATAAAACGTGGAGGCCAGGTATAGTAAGCCTGTGTGTGTGTGTATATATATGTGTATGCACATATATATATATGTATATGTGTGTGTATGTATGTATATGTGTGTGTGCATATATATTGTGTATATATATAGTGTATATATGTCTATATATGTATATATATCAGGGGGAGTTTTATCAAACATGAATGTACACACTTAGCTTTAAAAAGGTAAGATTTGCAAACTGCAAGATGAAAGGTGAGAATGTATGCCGTGTGGATAATGCATGAGATGTACTCTTAGTGACAAAAATCATGTAGCTTATTTCTGGGGATACTAAGTATCCCTAAGAGTGGCTCCTAATTTGCCCTGTTAGAGGTCGCCACTTAAGGTTTGTAGCAGGGGTGAGTTGCAAGGAGGGCTCCGGGATCTGGTAGCTGTCAATTTCCTGGGCATGAATGCAGTGGGATGGTGACGTTTCCTTCCTTGCATGGCACACTGGCTCAGCTGATACGAAACTTAGGGACCTAGGGACTATGGCTATTTCTGTCAGGGAATATTCCCTTGCTCTAGAAAGGAATGGCTTGAACACTACAATTCTAAAATTAGCCTCAACAGCAGTGAAGGGCAGGGCGATCCTTCACGTAGATGGATTTCTGTCATCTGTGCTGAAGCATCTATTTAACGTCTGTGGTGTTGTCAGGCAGTGCTGTAGTATCGTTTGTTTTTCTTCATACAGAGATTCAACTGATACCCGAGACCTACGATCATCGGAATTTTTCCTGCCTATCCAACTCTATTTTTTAGAGTATAAATCCCGTCTTTCAGGCAGGCAGTCCAAATTTCTTTCCATTACTCATGTCTTTCTCATCTTCTGAAAATTCTCCCTCCTCCTTTTTCTTTTTTTTGCTAATCAAGTATTTTGAGGCACCACTGAAAACCTCTCACCTCCACCTGCACTCTCCCCTTCTGAGCATTTCAGCCCCATTTTCCTTTCTCTGAACTCAGAATTTATCATCTTATCGACACCTTTGAGGCCTTCATGTTCTCATTTCTCTCTCTCCCTCTACCTCTTTTCCTCCCTCTGTCAGTCATTTTATTCTGGTTCTTGGTACTTGTGAGCACATTTTCTTAATATCCTAAACTCTTTGGAAACAGGAAAATATATTTTGCTTCTTGTGTAATTTTTAAGAAACTTTGCACAGGGCTTAAAGATCTGTAGTGTAGTGGTAAATAGGTAATACCCTACTTGAGAAGGTCAGTGGGTGGTTCTAGAACATGGTCAAGGAATGTGGTACCAGGGCAGCAATAAGCTGCCCAGGGAGATAAAGTAGTCATTGTGTATGTTGGAGGGATTCACACTCAATTCAGACTTTCCTCTAACTCTTTAGCATTGTTTGCATCAACTATAGAAATGTTAACAGTAAGTTACTTAATATTATTCATTAAGAACTGCTAACACCTTCAGTAGACATAAGCCATGTTTCTCTTATTTCTTTTATTTCTAAAGTGAAATTTTGGCCAGGTAAGCCTTTTGCCATAGCCTTAGCCTTTTGATGGAATCATTTATTTAGGCTACAGATGTGATATTTGTCAAAAATGAGATAGATGCTTGAGTTTGGCCTATATATGTGAATGCATTTACCACTGTATATCTACGTATCCAAACTATTCATGACTTTTCCACTAATCACTGAATAACATTTCAAAAGTTGACAACTGGGTCTTCTGGATAAAGATCAGCATAAACATTTCGTTTGTTCCATGGAGACTTGTGCTAAAAGCTTGCCCAGCTCAAGCTGTGGTGCACAACCACAAATAAGAAACTTTTATATCTCCAGCTAAGACAACTAATGGCGTTTCCAGTTTGAAAACAAAGGATGGCTCCTTGGTTTGCGTGCCTTGTATTCCCGGTGCTGAAAACCCTCTGTTCAGGGAAGTTCCCACTGCTACAGTCCTGCTGGCAACGTTCAGCTCTGCGGGAGGGCTCTGGACTTTGTTGCCATCCCTGAAAGTGGCTGTCTTCTTTCATCAGTTTCCTGGGCAGGGGATCAAACCAGCTATTAGGAGTTTATTTGCACTGCATGAAAACAAAATTTAATGTAGAAACTTATAGCTTCTCTATGCCGAAAGCGCCAGGAGCCTCATCCTGCGTGACCTCAGGCATTTTTTGAACTGAGCCGGGGATGGATATCTGGTATGTCTATTTGACTAGATCATCTTATCGTATTGAAAGTCCCCATGACCACTTCCCGGGGTGGTGAAGGGGACTTGGATGTATATGTATTGTCCTGCGTTTTCACTATTTGCAATCATGGGATAAAGGGTTAGTTGTCTCTTCCTGTGGTGTGAGAGCTGATAACATTGCTGTGTTAATTCTTAGATTTTCTAGGCTCTGCAATCTTTCTATAGAGCCCATTCAGAGCACTGGTTTTCAACAATCAATAGTAAGCCCAATCATTCCTCCTCTCATGGGTCATTGACCTTCAGAGACCACAAATAGCCAAGTCTACGGGCATCAGATTTCTAAACACATATTTCGTGAGAAGAATTTCTCTTTCCTCACTGATGAGTGCCAGCTACTGGTCTGGAGAAAAATCTTCTAGAAAATTGGAAGAGGCCTGGGGATTAAATACTATTGAGAACCACTTAGTATTTGTTCTCCTTACCCATAGTATTATATAGCACAGAGCAAAAGAAAACTCTGTTCTTTTGTTTTCTGGGCTCTTTGTTGTACTTATTAGTTATTCATTAGACCAATAAGATATTATGAGAATTTAGCCTCCGAGAAAAAAAAAGCATTTGTAAAATAGGCCTAATACATGTACAGATACAGAATTATATCAGAGATGTGTTAGAATGTGGATCAGGTTTCTAAATGTGTATTTATGTCTGTCTTAGACTTAAAACAAAGTTATATATATTTGATATATATATATCTTAAGAAGAGACTTCCTATGGTAAACCAAAGGCATGTGACTTTCTTTGTCATATTGTTCAAGCCCCAGACAGAGGCACCTTACTATCATGTATGATGTGTGAACCTCTGGATGTCACTCAATACCTAGAGTCCAGTGGTCTACCAGCCTCTAAGTTGTAGGCTCTGCTGGCTTTGGGACAGTGGAAGCCGTGTGACGTGCCTGCTACTGCCTCTGGTTGGGCAGCTTACAAAGCAGATGGCTTGTGTCTAGAGTCCCAGCTGCTATGGGTGGCTTTCTGTGGGAGGAAATATCGAATATTTCTTTGCTTTCAAAAAGAGATGCCTCTCTGCTAAAGTTCCTGGAATTTTTGTAGTAACAATACACAAATATGAGTAAATAGAAATCAATTAGGACTAAACATCACTCTGTACTGGATTATTCTGTATTTCAACAGCTCTCATGGACAGCTAGAGTAATGAAAGTGTGCAAGAACTGCCCGTTCTCCCAGATCATAAACTCCACGGAGGCAGGGGCCATATTTGCCTGGTCAACTGTTTTCCTCAGTGTTTCCACGGTGCCTACATCACGTCAGGCTCTCAGTACCTCTTTGAGTTGAAGTGAATTACAGTGGCATGAACGGAGTTCTACATCAGATACGGGACAAGCATTCTCGGGGGACTTCTCTGGGTCAACACAGGAATGGGTGATGAAATGTGAGGAGCAGTTAGGATGATCACTTGGCCCTGCCCTCTGCCTGAAGCTTAGACTTCACAGCATTCCATCCACCACTGCAGGTCCTTGTCACTCCCAAAGTCGACAGATCACACCCATTGAAAACACACACACATCCACACACACACACATGTACATGTATGTGATTGAACTTCTGCTGTTTTTAGACTCTTTGGGAGCAGTGGCAGTTTGTTGAAAATCACGGTATTGGTTCATTATCAGTGTAGACATGATCACATTATATCACATCTCACTAGAGAAGTCTCCTTTATTTAGCCTGCAAGCCTCCTTCAGTCTACCTACCATTCCTGTGCATTTCTGTTGGGGGTCCATTCTCCCTCCCAGGAAGCCATCATCTGCTCTCTGAGGAGCTGAAGTGAGGAAAAAACTGGAATGATATGGCCAGTCAGAGCCTGCTAGGAAAGGACCGCTAGAACAAGCCAATCAGCAATGGCGATGGCTGGTTGCTATCACACAGAGGCATCTGGTGACTGAGAGAGACACAGAAGCAGGGCTACAAGAGAGCCAGGATCTGCTAGAAGCTTCTTCAGTCATAAAGCCCAGGAATGACAATGTAGAAAAAAAAGAAGAAAGATAGAAAATGATTGGGCCTAGAATTGACTTTTTTAGTCACAGATGTTGACCACCACTAGTGAAATACTGAGTAAAGAAATGCTGTCTACAGTGTGTGTCTGTGTGTGTGTGAGAGAGAGAGAAGGAGTAGGTAGGGGAGAGGGAGAGAGAGAGAGAGACCTGTGTGACATCTGTAACCAAAGGCTGGAACTGTTGTTCCATCACTCGGCCAAGGCAGAGGTTTGCCTAGATTCCCATCTGTGCATAACCGTTTTACTCTAAATGATGCTGCATGTCTTGTGTGACCATTTCTTTGCCTATAAATGGGCACAGAGCTGCTGTGGGATGCAATAGAAATTATTTGTATTTACTCGGAAGGCTGGTGCCATTCTTTGAATGTCACTGTTCCTTTATTTACTTATTTTTGGTCTGTTTTTTTTTTCTTTTTTTCCCAATTTGATTTTTTAGTTTTGATGTGGGATTTCCTTTATTTCCTTCCCTCCCCAGATAACCTACAGAGGAAACTGGTTCTAGGTGAGAATGGGCACCTGCCCACTTCAATAACATGGTACCAACACACTGACTAGTCGCTGTCCATTTAGAGCAGAGATCACTCCTCTGGAAGCCCAGGGACCTCCAGTAGGAAGTCCATGAATATAACGTCTATGAAATTACATGCAACACAATTTGCAGGTATCTTTTTAGAGTTAGTTTTCCATGAAAAGTTGTTAGAGTTTTCATTAGATTCTCAAAGGGTAACATGACTCCAAAAAAGATCGAGGGCCACTCCATTCAAAACAGAGAGCGAGTATCACAAATAGCCAGCCTATGGATGTCTTTCCTTTGGCTTGTTTGTTTGGAAAAGGATCCAGCATTGAAGTCATGAGATTTCCCATAAATACACACAATTGTCTGCTTGTCTGGAAAAGTCAGATCTAGCAACAGGATCCAGATTTCTTCCTGAAATTGGGTAAGAACTGCCCCCTCCAGACGGGGCATTGTGCTCCCCAGTCCTGTACAGTCCACCACTCCTTATGTTCCTTACAGAGCTGCTTCAGCTGCCTGCAGGTTTGCGTTTCCCCCTTGATCCTGGAGCATATGTGGATGGTAAAGTCTCGAGCTCTGGAACCACAACACATGGTCCAAATATTGGCTCTACCCTTTTCTACCCTAAGAACTTGGGGGTGGGGCTTGTGAAATCTCTGTGCCTCCCATATCTCTCAAGGCTAACATGGATATAATAAGAATACTTTTTCCTCAAAGGATTATTAAAAGGGATACAGGAGTTAATACATGTTAAGATATTTAGAAAAATTCCCCAAACCCTTGATGAATGTTTCCTATGACTATTTGAGCTGCGCTAAAGATAGCCTCAAATCTATTGACCCTTGGATCTCTCAACTTGCATAGCTTTTTACTTTGTCTAAAAATCTAGAGTATATTTGAATAGATTATGAACTGAACTCATATTTCTTCTCACAACTTTTAAATTGTGTGTAATGGAATGTACGCTCTGGCCAACCAAGCATTTTTCAAATGGCCACATTATCATTCCAGGATCATCTCTGTTTGTTTATATTTGTCTGTCCTAAATAATATCTTCTAAATATACAATGAATATTTATTGAATTGAATTAGTAAGGGTATAAAACATAGTTGACTTTCAGCAAAGCAGAAATTGCCTAGCTCTACATTGTCTTTTGGTATAGGATTTTATCAAATCTTTGGAAACAAAGAAATAAATCAAGCCAATGTATTATAGGTCTCTTCCTGTAATGTCCCCCCTTCTTTGCATTTGCTCCATTAAAAGAATAGTAATTACATCTCTAGTAGAATATTCTTGAAAACACTGGAGTTCCCAGAGCAATAATGGCCTTGGAACCTGGGTTGTTATACAATGAAATCAACCCTCCTTAGGGCTTCTACTCTTGGGCGCCGAGACTTCATCCAGAATATCCTATACCACATCTGATGCAGCAGGGACTGACTAAAAATGCCAGCCTGGGATGGGTGGGGGGAGCTCAAGATGCCCACTAAAATAAGCGCATTACACTTAAAATAGTTTCATGATTACAATAACTGAAAATAACATAATGATCACAGCAGGTTCTTGGACCATCACTGTATCCCTTTGCTTGTTTCCTTTCCTCGGTTCTAGTTTCTCAGCTGTTCACTAGGTTTTGATGCATGAGTGTGTGTGTTAGTTTTTGGAACAGGATTTGGAGTTTGAGTGAATACTGCTCTTGTTGGCCTTTATTTCCACTATTCCATCTTCCATCTCTCTCCTCTGCTGGCATGTGAGTAGTAGCAGGGCCAGGCTGCCAATCACGTGTCTCTCTGGGGTTTCATGGCCCCGAGTTCACATAGGCACTTGGCTCAGCCAGCCAGGTGGGAAAATCTAACGGTTTGGACATAACCAAATTCAATCAAAGCCTCAATCTTTCCTACTCTCCTGCTTTTCGTTATACTTAATGACTGGCCAGGAGAGGGGTAAAGGAGACTTTCCAGAAAAAGCAGGAAAAAATCAAAGGGGAGCAAATTGTTTTCTTATTTTCTGAGATCCTTGAACCAGAACCTACTGAGTATTTACTTCTAATTTTCTTTGCCCTAATAGGGGAATGCCATTTTTAGGTGCTTAAAGTATTCTTTTTGTTTGTTTGTGTTTTCAAAATAAAGAAAACATTCATGTAAACAGACAAAAATTATATTTCCCATCAGTATGGATTAACACAATTCCAATTAATCTTGAATGTCAGTCTTTGTTCCTCACGTCCAGTACTCAGTTCAGAACACAGGACTTTTCCTGTAATGCAGCAGGGCTGCCATAAACGCTTGTATGGGGTGTGCAATGAATGAGAAACCAGCTAAAAGCTGAAATCAGACATTGCCCCATTCATTAAGAGTTAGTTCCATGTGTGGGACTGTGTCCACCCTAGAGGATGTGCCTTTTGTACTTAGAAGGTATACAAATAAAGGAATCACCTGATTTTAGAACATGAATAGACATTAACATCATGGATGTGTGCCTTCAGTGCAT
The DNA here is from genome assembly GCA_007922815.1 of Macrotus californicus. Classification (NCBI taxonomy): domain Eukaryota; kingdom Metazoa; phylum Chordata; class Mammalia; order Chiroptera; family Phyllostomidae; genus Macrotus; species Macrotus californicus. The sequence continues at coordinate 9,407 of VMDR010015106.1, read as the reverse complement.
AGTGTTAGGGTGTTTATTGTAATTAACAACTTTGGAAATAAAGGCAATGAATCAATGTGTTTTTCGATGCCCTGACAGCCCTAAATTTCAGCGAATTCCCTGCAGGCTTTGGAAAGTTGAAGCCTAACTTCTGGTCCTTATGGTTTCTTGAGAAGGTATGTAAATCATAAGGCACTGACCACTCTTCTAGAGACTATCGCTTTTATGAGGGTCAGTGCACAGTTGCTAGGCTTGAATGCAATCTCATGTGGGGTCAGCTGGAGCAAAAGTAGCTGGACTTTCTAATAATTTTTTCGGTAGAGTGTAAGCAGCTGGGAATTTTAGATGCATATCAAGGACATGTAAGAAGCAGAAAATGTATTTTCTCAGTGCCTCTGGATCAAGGTCCAAAGTCAGAGCCTGAATGTTGTTCATCGATGTTTGTTATTCAACTAGGACAGGGCACCTCTATCTGCTGGGAACTTCTTCTCACTGTCTTCTTTACGGGCATGTCCCTGATGTCCTCCTAAAAGACCTCATGAAAGGTAGTAGTAAAAAAATGTTTATTAATTGGAACTGAAGCATCACTTCCCTTCCTTATACTGTATTTTCTATCAGCAATAGAGACCTATATATGGGAAGAAGATTTTCCCTGAAGAAAATTGTCACCAAAGATTTGAAACCTTTAATTAGTCTGGAAATTAAGCATTCCTTGAGCCTTGATTGTTTGGCATCACTAGCACAGGGCCAGTGAAAGCCTGTTTAAGCCTCGTGATTTGGTAGAAACAATCTTCCTTCTTTTCTAAAGAAAGGTTTGGTGTTACTCTTTTTATATGTTGTTTTCTGAAAAAGGTATCATTTGCCTCTTCTTCCGCCTGTTGGTTGGATTAAATAAAGCTTTTAAGATGTGTAAAAATAACTTAATGTCTCCAAAATGCTGTTTGAGAAAAGAAAAGCACCATAAAAATATGTGGCCAAAAAAGGGCCAGGGAATCAGAGATTGGGAGATTATCATGAGAATTTAATAAGAGAATGACATGCCTAGCTAGATGTATGGCATATATAAATGCAGTACACATTAATTTCCTTCTCTCCCTCTGTGGTTCACCTCTCGAGGCCTCATTTCTCTCTCTGGCGAGCATTTTCACAGCAGCATAGTGGGTGGGCCAGCCTGATTGGTTGGTTTCCAAAGGAAGGGACTCTGTGTTCCCATGAGCAACACAGCCCGGCCAGCTCCAGCCACTGCTGTCTCCTCCAGAACAGCCCCTTGTGCTGCGTAAGGGCTTCTGCCTCTGGGCACGTTATTTCCTTTGGTGAAAAATGTTTGTTTATATGGGGAAGGGGCTATATTGGGGAGAGGGTGTCAGGAAAGAAGTAGAATTGGGGCACTGGTGACTTGCATTTATTCCATGTCTTTTGTGCAGAATTTGAATCTGATTTGAGGAAGTGACTAAATGGCCCGGAACATTCCAGAGTGGTTGGCAGACTGTGTGCTCTAGTGTAAGATGTAGATTTTAGATGTAAGATGCCTTCTCCTACCTCACCTTTATGTGGCTGACTCTTCCCACATCAAAACTGTCATGTGCCGTCAGCTCCGTTTCTTCAGGGCTCTAAATGTGACTGATTTGTTAAATCACTCCACACTGCCCGTGGTTTTAGTGTGCTTGTTATCGGAACAAGGAATGTTTTGCATTTTAAAAAGAAAATTTTAGATGTGTAATGTTTTAACCTCAGGGCATAAATTTCTTGATAGAGTTTTCAGTACAAAGACCCAGAAGGAGAGAGATTTTTGATTGGGAGGACTTTTGGAGCTGTCCCTTCATTATTTCTTCTTAACCCTCAGGAGCAGGCTGGAAGCCCTAAGATTTGCTATCTTTTTTTTTTTAACTTTTTGACTTTTTGAGAGATAATGCTTCAAATGATAAATTAAGCAAAGCAAGCATTGTGCCAAAGAAAAATTGAATTTTCTCTCTGTGTGATCTCACAAAAATTATTTCACCTTTCTGAATCTTCGCCACCTAGTCTATTTTTATATGGGCATATTGAAAGGGAAATTTTAAAAGATATTTGGCACCCAGGGTTGGCAAAGGAGGGCTGATAGAGGGCACTCTCCTGTTCTGTTGAAGTGAGCTTTTACTCGTGTAGTTTTGTGGAGAACAACTTGACACTGTGTATCAAATGTGTATCATGATATCCTCTGTCCATGCAATTTCTTCTTCCTGGAATTTATCCTAAGAAGATCATTGAATAAGGGTAAAACCAAATATCTATATAAGGATGTTCACTGCAGCCTTGTTGAAAACTTTGAAAAAATTGAAAACAAATTACATCTTTGTCAATATAGGAATAATTAACTAAATTACATACAAAAACTATTCATAAAATAAACTACAATGTAGTCATTAAAAATGATAATTTTCAGGTACATTGATTGGCAGGGACAACAGAGCACAGCATAGTAATGAGTACAGAGTATCACTTACAGAATGGGAATGCTCTCTCCTAAATAAATGTCTCACTGTTACCGAACTAAAAGGGTTTGTTCGCCTGCATGCAGCACAGCCTAATCAAATGCAAACAGGACAGTATAGCTCAGAATGTAAAGGTTTGTGAAATGAGGAAATGGCACCATGCTCAGAGTCATAGGTGAGCTCTGGCTCCCTAATGGCTTCTAGAGGATCATTTATACAGGGGACTAAGGGAGTTAGAGTGGTGGTCTCTGTTGATTGGTTGGTGCTAGGGTGGGGTGCGGTTGACCATTGCACCTGGTCCTGTGTCAGCCATGACTTCGTCCTGTCTGGTTTCACAAGGGTGTGGTTGCCAGGGTCACTCCAATTTTCTGGGCCTGGACCTGAAACACAACTGAGGCCTGGATGTCATCTGTAGTTTGATTGAAACTCCATCTCTGTGGTCCACAGACCCGAGGCTTTGTTCCTGAGGTTATCTGATGTTGACCAGCACCCCATTGTCCCAAGGACTTAATGGTTAACAGAGTGGACATGCAATGAAGAGAGAGGCAGATGAGTCAGGGTGCTGGACAAGGCCAGTTTGAATCAAAAGGAAAGAAAGGAGAAAAGGTCATATTTAAGAAATGAAGTTTCTGCACAGTTACACCACCATCCAATCCTGTTATACATGGCAAAAACCGTAAATTATCTCTGCCACATAATCTTTCTCATCTCCCATATCTAATCCATCATAAAGCCTCCTAATACCAAATGTCTTTCAAATCATCCACTTCCCTCCAACTACAGCAATACCCTCAGATTCAAGGTTGGCATTTAATTAATGTTTGTGCAATGAACACTGAGTATGATCCCACTTGTAACATTAACACACCTACCTACACATCTGTAAAGAAATGGGTACTGGCGGGGGGTATCTGACAAGCTGCTATCTGTGGTAGACTGTTAGGTGATGGTGGGATTCAACATTATTTGTATTTTTATTTGAATTTCTTTGCATTGTTTGAAAGAATTTAAAATAATAACCTACAACTTACTCCTCTCCAAAAAAAAATCCCTATTATGAAATAGAGATAATAACTATTATCCCATCATTCTGTATATGAACAGAATATTCAAATAAACTAGTGCATGTGAAAGTCTTCTGTAATATGGAAACAGCATTTTGGTTATTATGAGCCAAAATAATAGTAATATAATAATCAATAATGATAGCTGCTAAAATCTTTTAATACATGTGCCTAGTATTTTAAGTGCATTAATACATTTAAACCTCACAAGTCTGGTACTATTAATATTCCCATTTTGGAGATGAGGAGACTGAGGCAGAGCCACATTAAGTAGTTTACTCTGGCAGACACAGCTAGGGGAGTGGAATCAGGATTTGAACCTGACATTCATGACCTAGGATCTGAGCACCAAGCCCTGTATACTAAACAGAACATATTGAGGAAGTGGAAGAGGTAGAACATAGCTCTAAATGTCAGACTCTTCCCACTAAGAAGCCCCTAAAGGGAGTTTTCTGCAGATCCCTGTACCTCCTCTGTTGATTTATAAAAGTTACTGAATGATTTGGGGAGTGGTAAGATCACATATACCACGTGACCATTGTGGGAAGCAGTAAAATACATTGTGCATTTAAATAATCGAGGTGGATGATATGGGAGCAGAAGGAGAATGAACATACTGAGGAACATTTATCTGCTGGGCACTATATAGGTATTGCATTCCCTTCTCACAACTCTCCAGGAAGTAAGTGTTATTATTTTCAATTGTTTTCAACTCATAATCATAGATAAGGAAACTCAAATGTGGATTTTTCAAGTAATATGCCCAGGTCTTTGCAGCTATTAAGTCCTAGGGTTGGAAACCCATCAATACTCCCAATATCAAGGTCTGGACCACTTCTGTTACTCTCTGATTGGTCAGCTTTTACCTGGGAGTGATGAGTTGTAGCAAAGTAATTAAGAGGAAGGACTTTGAGAAGATAAGTATTTGGGGGCTTGAGTCCTGGTCCCAGAGTTTATTAGTTGTGTGGGCTCGGATAAGTCAGCATCTTGAGTCTCAGTTTTCTCGTTCTCAAAGTGGAAATAATAACATTTTCCTGCTTCTCAAGAGAATTTTAGTCAGTCTATCCTTTCAATTACTCTTGCCGAAGCATTGTATAAGCCTATACAAGGGATTACAAAGATGAAGATAAGGATTATCCTTTAAGAACGCCAGACTGTATATTTCTCAGTGCTGTACCACTTATTTTATGCCTACTTTCCAAAGTTATAATAAATGCAGTTTCCTCTACTTGAAATTTCTATTGCATCTCAGTCAGCCTATTCCCTGTCTTTCACATAAAGCATGCACATTGTGGTGTCCAGTCTTTGCTCCTGGTGTCTCCTGGCCTGGAATGCCTTCCCTTCTCTTGGGAACCAAAACAGCTTCCTGTGCAACATCCCTGATTGCTTCACTCTGAAGCAGTGCCCTTAGGTTTTCAATGTCCCTAACTCTGAACAGGTCATTTAATACAAAGTCCCTTGGAGGTTCTATATTTTATTCTGTAATTATGTGATTTTTAAAAAATTAGATTATAAAGTCACAATGCAAAAGCATCCATGTTTATTATCCCCAGAGAGTAGTATAGGATATACTCAGTGCATAGTTGTTAATTGTTTTGCTTTTAGAACAAAAAGGGAATAATAAGGTAAAATGACCAGTATGTAGCAGGGACTTCATATAATTATCTCAGGTCCACCCCCCAAGTTAAAAGTTTTCTTCAGTTGGTTGTAGTACCTTCAGAGAAGAAACTTATTTTCTCTAGATCTCAGTGCCCCAATTGGCAAATAGAGTTTGATCATATATTTTTTCTGCCCGATTTGACTTAAAAAAAAAAAAAACCCTGATGAATGATGGTAAGCTCTTTGGAAACATAAAATGAAAGGGGACTATTAAATAAAGGATTGATCAATACAGAGTTCAGCTTTGACATTATTTCATCTTCTAAAGTTGGTTTTCTTGGCAATACCAGCAAGATCTGGGATTTAAAAAATCATACTTATATATGTATTGGGTTTATTAAGATGCTTTATTACCATATCCATTTGCTTACAAGGAGGCATCTGTATATGTCCATATAATTCTCAAAAAACAATCCAATAAATGGAAATAATGCAAAGCAACAGAGGTTGCACACCATTTACAAATTGCATTTATATTCACTTTGATGTCCTTATACAAAAGAAAAGAACAAAGGGTGGAAAGCCTTCTAGAGCCATTCAGTGGTGAAAACACATTGTAATTTGCGAAGTTCTCCTGCTGAGAGCAAGTGTGGCAGAGGATGAAGAATCCTGGTCTATAGCCTCCGCAGCATCTCAGTGCACTTGAGGCCGAGGGGCCCAGACCTTCACTTTTAGCTTATGTTCATGTAAAAGAAATGTGAATGAAGTACTTCATTCCCACATTTATTGCAAATTATATGCTAATATGTTCCCAGTGGTCAAAAAACAAGACAAAAAAAACAGGTTATAAATTTTTAGTATATTTTTAAGATTCCAGTGTTTGTCGACCTAATGTCAACATTTGCATCAACAAAGAAGATGGGGTTAGTTATGTTATTTTGGTCAACTTTTCACCTGTAAAGCAGAATAGTGGCCAGAAAGGAAAAGAGAGAAAAAGATTTGGGGATTTCTTAGGAAGAGATGTAATAGCTGAAGGGTGTCTATATGAAATGGAACACATTACAATCAAAAGGCAAGACAGTTGGTTAAAAACAAAAACAAAACTATACCTAACAGATACTGCACAAGGATCCAGATATCTAGAATAAAGTGGCCTATTCATAGCCCAGGGAGATTTCTACAAATTAAAGATTAGGGATCATTATTTCTTGATATATCTAGAGGCTACTTAGATGCAAATCCTGGAAAGTATCTGAGAGAAAGGCCAAGACAAAGCAAAGTGTACTCAATAGAAAAGCAAAGAATCAGGTTCTCATTTGGACAAAAGTAAAACTTATAGAAATAAATGAAAGAAAATAACTTCCCAGATAAAAGAGCTAGCAACACAGGATTCTGAAAGTCTGGGTCAAGAAAGCAAGTCTGTGGGTGGAGGTGGGGTAGTGTCCTGTATAGATCGGAGTGGTACTGAAGTCAGACCAGTGGAAGGCACCAGAGCCCAGTAAGTTAGATCATAGGAAGCATGACTTCAAGGGAAAATGTGAGTGGCAGACAGGAAAATCCACAAGGATCAGACACCTAAGTATTGGTACTTGCTTGGGAAGTAGGCAAGAAATGGAAGGGAGAGAGCCAGATGAAGCACCTGGAGTCAGGAATCTGGGCAAGAGCACCTGGCAGCAGCCAGTAGGACCTGGAAGAACAGGAGCAGATTAACAGCCAAGCTTTTTCTTCAGGCCCAAAATGAATATCCCATCTGTGAGGCCCAGTGCCTTGGGGTGACGTTCATAGAGTTTCATTGTCGGAAGTGATTTCAGAGATGTCAGCGAAGACCTTCTCTATGCCTCAAGCCCTCTGCAGTATCTCCAGTGAGGAGAGTAGAAGCACTTACTTGGTATAGGGAAGAGGGGAGAGAAGTGTAGATTTCTAACCCAGTCCACAAATGCTTTATCAGTGAGCTAGTCTTTAAAAGAAAAGACTCCAATTATTTGTAATTTAGCTATTTATTTTGTATCCAGAGAACTCCACAGCTGTATGCAAATAACTTTTTGTCCTGTAATAGCCATAATTTTTCATGTAGTGTTCAGCTATACCATCAGAAAGAAATGTTGTTGAATAAGTAAAAAGGAAATCCCATTTTCTCAAAATCGTGGTCTTTACATGGAGCTAGCACTTCACTTTGGGGGTTGGTGATGAAGAGTTACAATCTGTGGGAAAACTAGTGGCTCTTCTTTTTGAAGAGATGCTGATAGCTAAGTTTTTTATTTTTAAAGAAAACTTAATGGTTAAAAGAAACATGTTTCAGAAAAACTCAGAACACTAGTTTTACTCATGTGTAAGTACTCTGTATTAAGGACATCTAATTCACACTCATAATACAGGTAATGCAGGATACGATCAATGAATATAAGATAATTTCCCATAAGATTTCTTTAAATAGTAAACTCTTTTGCAGCCTGTAGTCCACACATCAATTCATACAGAACCATTTTCAGTAATACGGTCAGTCTCCAATTTATGAGAAGATACTACATTTCACAAGTTGGTTTTAAGGGAGTAGTTTGGAATCCAGAAGCGTCTGTCCCAAAGAGTGAGTGTTGAACTGATCAAATCCTCAGAGCAGCCCACACAAAAACAAAACAAACAAAAATACAACAAAACAAACAATTATTGCATATCCACTTTTAGATTAAAAAAACATTTAAAAATTAGAACTTCCTATCTAAATAAATTTACTTGCTATGGAACATATACACAGACACACAAAAATTGGCATGCAACTTGAATAGGTGCAGGAACCCATTCCAAAGCGTCCAAGTTAAGAAACCCAAAGTAAGAGAATACGAATAACTATATATAACAATAATTCTTTGGGAGAAGGCATACTGTATTTCAGGTGCTTAATAAGAGAGGGGATTCTCCATCCCCTGTGTGGCTAAGAGTGACAGCCAGAGGTTTCTTTTAATTCTAAAACATCAACAGAATGTACAGTGTGGCTGGAGTGCTGTTTTTTCTTCCCAAATGTTAGTCCGAACAAGAACCAGCCTGCTTTCTAATCAAATACCTCAACCAACAGAAACTTAGTTGAGCTTGAGTAAAAGCTCAAATAATGCTTTTACATCAGGGTACCCCCTCATTGTCCACTGGGAAAGAACTTCTTTTATACTCTTCAGAATAAATGAATCAATCTGTTAGCACAATAAGAAAGCAATGAGGTATGAAGCAGTTCTGGCACTTTTTCTTTCCTCTTTTCTTAGCTTCTGTGGCAAAGGGGGGAAAGTACAAAAAATTGCTCCCACTGAATACACAAAGGTCTGAGGTAAGACTCAAGTGAGGCTGGGCATCTTGGGGATTTCTTCCAAGTAGGTCAGAGGTAAGGTAGAAGAAATGTATGAGGCCTAGAAGGAAGTGGGGGGTGGTCAAGAGATGAGTGGGACAGGAGACAGTGCAGGGAGTAGAGAAAGCAGAAATAACCTGAAGATGTAGGCATCCTTTAAGTTTTTCCTCTCTCCTCATTGCTGACAGCCCTCCCCTTCCTGGTCTGCCACAGACTGACTCTTTGATAAAAAGAAGGAAGGCCAAATACAGAGAGGAAGGAAAGAAAAGAGGTAGTAACTAGTTGTGTGCTATTGAGGAAGGAACAGAGGGAAAAGCAAGTTCCTGTCTCCACGGTCCAGCAGCTGAGTTTACTACTCATAATTCAAGGTATGCAAAGAAAGTATGTGTTAGGTATACACTAACCAGAAACTCTCTGAAAGCCTCTCATTCATAGCAAAATATTGCATATCATTAGTTTTACAAGCCAAGACTTCCAATGATAAGCTACAAAAAGAATCGTCCTTGGATCGGAATTCCCAGGCATTTCTGACCTCACAGAGAATCTTCAGGTTGGAAAACTGTAGAATCTATGGGCACGCTAGGGAAGAAAGTATTGTCCTTTGTGAAATGTCAAAAGAAATCTAAGTAAGCACAAGAACCAGGAGACCATTGGTGGTCCGAAAAGAAGGGTGGGAGGACTTAGTAACAGTTTAGTTACAGGTATCAAATAACCACCCTGGCTGCAGAGCTTCCTTCCAAGTTACCGGGAGAGAAACGGCGCGTTCCCACCCAGGCGGTGAGACCAAGTCCCACTGACAACGTGTGCTTTGGGGCAAACAGCAAGCATATCTTTGGTGAAGTTTTGTTCACCTGGAACTGTCCTCTTGTTCTCTCTTGGCTGCTTTATCTTTCTGATGAGGACAATGGAAGTCTGCATAACTGAGGCAGCTCAATCAGCAAACAGTGAAAGAATCAACACTTG
>VMDR010015105.1:0-22708 GCA_007922815.1 Macrotus californicus | reverse complement strand
AGTCCTTTGTTTATAGTGGCTAAATGAATAACACCGAACCACTTATGTGAGTGTGATGAGTTAATATACATAACTGATTTCATCCTTTAAATTGTCATGATTTGAATGCCTTAGACAAAGACCTGTTGACTCTCCTTTTACATTTTCCTTACAATTTAAATGGTCGGAATGCCTAATCTTAAGGAAATATGTGTTTATGTAATTCTTAACATTTAATGATATATTCTCCAAAACCAATGCTTTTAAAATTAGCAAATAATTTTAACATCTACTGAAAGAAAAGAAGTTTGGAGGGAAGCATACATGGAAAGGTGTATCCCAAATCTGCATACTTGAAGACATTTCGGTTGGCTTGTAGTCACACTTATCTTCCATGTGCTCCCTGAGACAGGTACAGGACATACGTAGTTGGATACAATAAGTAGACAGATAATGGCATATTTTAAGGGAAAATAAGATCCTCAGAGAACATTTAGAAGATGAAACAACCTACTTCTAAATGTGAAATTGCTATGAATGGAACTGTTAAAGCAGGTAGGCAATCAGTCAGGAGAGATGTTACAGAAATACCTACAATTTCCCCCTTGAGGGGTTTCTGGGGCAACGATGATGATTGGTCAAGGCACAGGAAGCTAGCAGCCTCAAAGGAACTCCAAGATTTAGGGAACCTGCATCCTTCCGAAGTTGAAATCCACATCATCCTTGTGCCTTCTGTGAAGGGATCCGTAGTATTACATTATGTAGAAATGTCTTACTGATTATGACCTCTCCTAAAGGGCTCAATGAAGGGTGTGAATTGCCTTAAAACATCACTGAAGAACTGGACTCATACAGAACAAATTATCACTTACTGCGACCTATTGAAATCAATGAGTTCATAGAATTTCTGAAAATTTTGAGAACAGATCAGGAGTACTGGATAAAAAACAGCTAAACTGAGACAAAATACATCAGGGTTCACTCAACACTGTGTAAATCAGAGAAAGAATATATCAAATATTGCCACATTTCAAGCTAATTTAAAGGTAAGATCATATCTTATTTATATCTAAACTCAAGCACAAGACCGCAGATTGCACAAACAGACCTCTGAGAATACAGATTCTAAAAGCATCCCCTCTGGGCAGATGAATTGGGAAGAGTGCCCAGCACAGGGGTTGCAGTCCTACAGGGTACAGCTTGGTGAACAAAGTGAAGGCCAGATTTCAGGACCTAATTTTCTCTTGTCTAAGCACCCTTGGCCATTACAAGAATTGCACATCAGTATATGGTGGCCTGTATGGAGTAAATTGATGAGCAAATGAACAAATAAGTAAAAGAAAAAATAGGGCATTCTAATTGTTTTGTAGTTTCTAGAAAGAAGCAGTACTAAAGTAAGTTTTAGTCTAGATATATGGCCCCAGAAAAACTACAGAGCTCACTTTTCCCTGATTCAGTGAACATCAGAAAACGTTTTGATTAACTTTATGGTTTTAAGCTACCCTGGTCCTGGAGTCCTGTGAAGCAAGCATAGGTGTACCGATTGCTGTAGATTTGTATTCCATAGATACAGACATGTAGGCCTTTTTCTCTCTTTTTTTCCCCTGTGGATTTCAGGAGGGTATTCCATTCCCCATGACTACTACATCATCTTGTGCATTGCACTGTTTCATAAAATTCATTAAATAAAATATATCAAGTTGCATAGGACATCATTAAATCAGGTGTTTGAGGGTTTGGTTTATGCCAGTCCATACCCCATAGACTGAATACTTGTAAGTGGCCAAAAACAGAACTACAGAATGTATAAAACTAGACCTGCTCAGAAGTGTCTCTGGCAGGTGATTGGTACCCTGAGAGACTCTACAGGAAAGCCTGTACATCAGTCCTGCATGGCAATGAGCGACATTTATTTTATCTAGAAGGCTAACCCATCAAAAATTGCAAGAGGACTTCTGGAGGAAAGGCAGCTGAGTGAACAACATAAATGACATAAAACCACGTACTAAAGTTAAGGCCCATTAGTCAAAATCATAAAATGTCAGGTTTCTAATTTCTCAGTCCCCAATAGCGGAATAACATAGTGAATACAAGGGAGTCTAACAGCTAAAAGTATAACAGTCTGAAAATGCATAAGTTATTGGAAAATTATTCTTGATACCAGGCATAATAACTTAAAAGGCCTCTGGGCCATTTAATATATAAGCAAGATGCCTAAAATGTCTCAGTGGCCCAAGAGAACACCTCTGCCTTGTTAGTGAGCTCTGCCATCACTCTGATCATGACGAGGACACATGGAAGTGTTACTTTCTGTGCACTTTGTTCAAAAAGGCAGAAATCTTGTAATCTCTGCAAAATCATTAAAACATAAAGGAATTACATTTTTATCAGTTAGAGCAATGTTTTCTTAAATAAGATAATGTGTGTATTTCGATACTCAGCTGCAGAAATCATTTCACCGTGACTTGGTGACCCTGCCATACCTCAGTGAAGGAAATAGTAAGTAATAAAGCTGCCGCATGATGAGTACTTTCCCCAAGGAGAAGAGCCCTAATAATAACCCTTTCGGAGGTCAGAGCTCTACAGATATCTCTATTCTGGACATTTCAAATGAATGGAACCATTATAATATGTGGCCTTTTGTGACCAGCTTCTTTCACTTAGAATGTTTTCAAGATTCATGCTGTAGCATGTATCAGTTACTTTCTGCCTCTTGGTCCATTTTTTTTAGTTGAATTGTCTTTTTATTATTGAGTTATAAGAGGGTTTTTTTTTAATGTGTCCTGCATGCAGGTCCCTTATCAAATATATGATTTGGAAAGATTTTCTGCAGTTCCATAGGTTGTCTTTTTATTTTTTTGGTAGTGTCCTTTGAAGCACAAAAGTTGAAAATATTTTCAAATTTTAAAAAAGTTTTCTTTCAAATTATCTATTTCTTTCTTTTGTTGGTCATGCTTTTGATATCCTCTCTAAGAATTTTTTGGCAAATCTTAACAATATTAAGTTTTCCAGTCCAAGGACATAGGATTTTTTTTTCCATTTATTCAGATATTCTTTAATTTGGGGGCAATGTTTTTTCATTTTCAGAATATAAGATATACATTTTTTTGTTTTTGTTTAGTCTAAGTATTTCATTCCTTATGCTATTACTATAAATTGAATTATTTCCTTAATGTCATTTTTAGATTGTTGCAAATGAAGGAAGTTCCTTTGGGAAGAGATTAGGAGCTATGTCTTTTATGACCTACTTCTCTCCCAGGCAAAATCTCTGAGCTAGTCCTCTGGATATGGGGGTGGGGACAATGGCATAATTATCTCTGACTGACACCCTTGCTTCAGCTGCTGAATGCCAGGCAGAGGAGGGGCAGTAGCCTGAGGTCTTCTCAGCTTGCCTGCTCTGGCATGGAACTACCTCCTTAAGCATCTAAACAGGGGTATTAGGGACCCAGTGTTCTCAGTGGCACTGAACCCAAAGTAGAGCCTCCATTTCATGCAGGGCTGGACAAAAGAAGGCAGAGACCCCACCTATGACAATGCTCACCTGGAACTTAGCCTCAGGGAGGTAGCTGGGGGCAGGATGAAAAAGGCTGGCAGCCTCTTTTCCCTGAAAGAAAGCCCGCCAACTTGAGGCTGTAGGGAGAGGAGCCCTGTACATTTGACTGCTCCAGTCTGTAGTGGAGTCGTTGCCTTGCTGAACTGGGAAGACATAGTGAGAGAATGGTCTTGGTTCAAATACCACAGATTCGTGCTTTTTTAACAGAATTTTATAGATTTTCTTGAATAAATATTTATTCATTTCCTATACTCTTCTAGGACCATTTCCAGAGGATTTGAGTGGTTGCATTTTATTTTATTTGTTAATTTATTGATTTGAGAGAGAGAGAGAGAGAGAGATCAATTTGTTGTTCCACTTACTTGTGGATTCATTAGTTTCTCTCTGTATGTGCCCTGCCCAGGGATTGAATCCCAACCTTGGTGTGTCAGGACAACGGTCTAACCAGCTGAGCTACCTGGCCAGGGCCATGTGGTTGCATTTTTATATAATTTTCAACCGGGAGCAGTTCTGCAAGGCTCTATGCTGTCATGCCAGAGTTTCCTCATTTTTTAAATGGAAATAATAGTTTCCATTTCATGGGGTCATTGTGATAATTAAATTAATTAATACATATAATGTGCTTGGAATAGTGCCTGCTGACGAGTAAGGTGTCTGTCAAGTAGTATTACCTATTAATAGTTGTCGTTATCTTTGTTCCATTGGTTATAATTAGGATTTCCATTGACAGTGTCATGATAGGTTAAAAACACAGGCCCTGAAGCCAGGATACAAGCAACATTCTTTTTAATTTAATGTATGTGTTTTCTTTAAATGGAGTAAGCATCTAAGAATGTACCTGCCCCCCAGAAAAGCTCTCATCAACCTTTATTTTCCTTTGATTCAGGTAAATATTATCATGAGTTGTGCTCTGTTCACAAAATATTTTAAATTACATTTCTACATTTTTAACTTTAAAAAAATTTACATTTAGTTCAGAAGTTGCAAACGTATGCCCCTTAGTCCTTATGTATCTATACATAAGAATAGCAAATATTTTGGAGCATTTGCTATGTTCTAGGCACAATACTTATTCATTTATTTCTTGTAATACCCAACAAGTAGGTACTCCTAAAAACCTATATATTAAACCCCCATGCTGTATCCCACTTATAAGATTACATACCTATTTTGGTATTTACAAATATGCAGAAAGATTTTTCTCCCCAGTATGTACACAGAGGCTACCTCTAGGTGGTGGGATTTTCATGACTTTTACTTTCTCCTTTCCATTTTTTTAACTGTTGGTTTTTGTTTTCAACAATGAACATCTATCATGATTAGAAAGAGCAGGACAAAGACGCTATTGCAATTCTGCAGGCAGCAGCAAAGCTGAGCTAAGCTCTCTGTGGTGAGTGATACCTAGTGACGAGAGTAATCAATTTGTGTCATAGTGTTTTGAATCTTGCTCTGACTTCACAGCATGCTTTGTTGTACAGAAATTAGAAATCAGTCAAAAATAGGTTCTATTAATGTAACTAATTACATTTTGCCTAAAATGTATTGGGGGAGATTTCTATACTGTGCGCTGTTTTTTGCACTTTTCCAACCCTGATCAAGGCCTTGAGTGTATAAACACCTACGACATTTCACTTTGCAGTTGACACCTGAAATTCAAGCTTCATTTCTGGAAGGAAACATTCAGTCTCCTTAAGGGTTTCCTTGATCTCAATGTGACATTAAATTCCACATTCTTCCTAAATAGCTGAAGAAAGCAAGCTCTCTGGTACAGATGTTCCTGGACTTATGAAGGGATTGATAAACCTGTCATAAATGGAAAAGATTGTCAAATCCAAAATGCATTTAATACACCTAATGTCCTGCACATCATGGCTTAACCTAGTCCACCATAAACATGCCCAGGACACAGTACGAGCATCGGTGGTTTAACCTCATGATCGTGTGCCTGACTGGGATCTGGGGCTTGCTGCCCCTGCCCAGCATCACAAGACAGTATGATACCACGTATTGGCAGACCTGGAAAAGATCAAAACTCAAATTCAATGAATAATTTCTACTGAGTGAGTATCGCTTTTGTACCATCATAAAGTTGAAAAATCATAAATCAAACCACTATATGTCAGGGACCGTCTGTATTTGCTTTTATCCCTTTCAAGTAAAACCAAAAGGCTGAGTTTTATTGAAAAAGAAAATATGTAGGGTATGTTGTACTTATATTTGTAAATTCCAGTTTAATTCTTTAAGTCATATAAGCACTCCCTAAACCATTCCTCTAAGTATGGTAGCCAGGGAATAACGGTATTTGCATCAATTTTGTTTGTATTGAGTGAACTCTGTAACAACATACATGTTGCCTTGTTTGGCAGTATTACAATTTAAATTTTGTGTTGCTTATTTTAATTTAAAAAAGCATTTTTATCCTCAAAAAGAAAATATATAGAAATACCTAAGTCATGTTTTTTGTATAGACCACAAAACATACTGCTGAATATATTTTTCTTCTTCTAATTAAAAGTAACAAGCACAATTTTGATTTAGTAGAAGGAAACAAAATGCCAACTGATTTTAAGTAATCTCCAAATGTGAAATAAGAGAAAATTTAAAAAATTCATTTTATAATAGCCAAGTTAAAGCTACTTAAGAATGTGATGACAATTTTTAATGTAAGCACGTCAATACATTTTTCAAATACTTGTAATTTTTAAATTTCTCATTCCTTCCTTCATTGGCCAAACTTCTTTTTGCTAATGTGAAAAATAACTTAAACATATTTAATTTATATCAAAGTAGATGCCTATGGTCCTAGCCCAAATTTAAAGGTGAAGTTGCATAAGTGCTCATTTATAATTAGAATGCTGGATCAAATATTTAGATAATGCCTACACTGCAAAATGCAATAATAATTTACCAACTGCCTGTTTTACATTTTTGAGTGATGAGGACCTCAACATATAAAGTAAGATATAAACACTGAAATAATGTGCAGGCCATCAGGCTTTGGCAAAGCCAAATTGTCATATTGTCAACATGACCCAGATTCAAGGTATGGTGCTAAAGACTTTAATCAGCCAAAAAGTATATTTCCAAAAGAAAAATCCTAAACTCAGTTATGTGGTGTTGCCCATATATTTCAGAACTGGTAGTTCCATTATCTCATTAATGAACTTGTTTTGTTTCCCCCAAATTTATTACCAATTAAATAGTATTAATCCACATGATCGTAAAATTGTAGAAATGGGCTTTCAACCAAAGACTATTTACACAAAAGTAAAAATGTCAAAAACAACCTAAATGTTCACTACCAAGGGTGTGGCTAAATAAAAGATAATATCATATAATGAAGTATTATCCAGCTATTAAAGATATTCTTTAGACATAGATATAGTAGGAAAGAAAGTTATAAATTATATCTAGTAAAATTACATTTTTGTTTTAAAAACAATCATATATATGTACCAGAAAACATATGAACGTGTGTACTTCAATATTGTAACTGCAATTTGGGGGGGAATTATATGTATTCTTTATTGTCATTGTCTATTTTTTTGTTTCTAATTTTTTTTACAGTTGAATTATTTCCTAGCGATGCTATAACAAAACACCACAAACTGGGTGACCTAAATGACAGGTATTTCTTTTCTCACAATTTTGGAGGTCAGAAGTCCAACACAAAGGTGTGCACAGAGTTGGTTCCCTCTGACGCCTTTCTCCTTAGTGTGTATTTGGCTGTCTTCTCCCTGTTATCTCCACATGATCTTCCTTCTGTGTGCAAATTTCCTCTTTTTATGAGACATCAATCATACTGGATTAGGACCCACCAGAATGACCTCATTTTAACTTAATTATATGTCAAAGACCGTATCACCACATACAGTGGTATTCTACGGGACTGGGATTGGGATATTAACATGAATTTAGTGGGCAGGGGCAGTGAACACCATTCAGTGCATAACAACAATGTTTATATATTACTTTTGTTAAAAGGCATATAGAAAATTCATTTTGACAAGATAAAGAGAGGGGGAAAGAGCTCCTTCTCTCAATATTCTTACTCTAAATTAATTGGATTTTTGTCTGTAAATCAATCTCTTTCGGATTTGGATATTAGGAGTCTTTCTAAATCTTGATCAGCTCTGTTTAGCCATTAAAGCTCAGTTTAGACTTGTGTGTTCATAACACCAGAAGGAATTGCTCAGTTGCAAGCTGAACTCCTGAGGAAGCTGTCTAGTTCATGTTGGCTCAGTGTTTGAGCTGGGACACCTCCTTAGCCTCTTGTTTCAGCCTCTTGTTTCCTTCGCCTCTTGTTTCAATTTTCTCAATATATGAAGGTCTGTCAGGAAAAAGTCCAGCCATTGTTAATATGATGAGAATGGTTTGCACAACGTTGATGTGACCTGGCAGCCAAGGAGAGTGGACTGGAATGTGCATGTGTGAACAATGATGACTTCACTGTACCAGTCAGTGGGGGCAGTAGATGCTGTTGAGAGAGCATGTGTACTGTGTGGCCACTGCATTCAAAGTGACTGAGTGAGTAGAGCAATGAATTTGCATCACACTTTGCTTTAAGCTTGAATATTCCTCCATGGAAACTCTTTGGATGATTCAGAAGGCCGCACCTATGGACAAGTGGTGATTGGCAGTTTCATTACGACAATGTATCTGCTCATGCATCACGTTTCATGCAGGGTTTTGGTGAAACATCAAATCACCCAGGTGACTCAGCCCCGCTTACAGCACAGACTTGGTGTCCTGCGGCTTTCCCAAACCTAAAATCACCTTTGAAAGAGAAGAAATTTCAGACTGTCTTTGAGTCAGGAAAATATGACAGGCAGCTGATGGTAATTGGGAGAACTGTGTGAGGTCCCAAGGTGCCTACTTTGAAGGGGACTGAGGTGTCATTGTCCTGTGTACAATGTTTCTTGTATCGTCTTCAATAAATGTCTCTATTTTTCTTATTACATGGCTGCATACCTTCTGGACAGACCCCATATACAAAGATTTTTAATTTAATGTTAGGGGAAGCAACAATTCAAATCTGAAACTCAGTGAAACAATAGTCATGTTTTCCAGACCACAGTAAGTAAAAGGAAAAATGAATTCAAGGAAAATTTTTTTTGAAACCTGCCAAGAATTACTCTTTTTCTTCCCTATTTCTCTTAATACTGTGTGTGCTGTGTGGACACCACTAACAGTGCAACCCTGAGAAAAACATGGGAATACTCATAGAAATTTGGAAACTTACTGACCATAAGTATTCTTCTGGAAGATACTGCCTACTTTTTGTTTAGTTTAAAAAAGGCAGGGAAGAGGGAAGGATTTTCAAAGGAGGAGCCTGAAAGAGCAGCAGTAAATATAGAGAAAACTAGTGACATTGGAACACCAACAGGAGGAGAATTCAGATTGACTTTCTGCATATAACCAAATAACTGTGGACCACATTTTCTCAATTGTATATTCTCTAAAATATGCTTGAAATAAAGATCTAATATAGATTGCTAAAGAGTATATGTTTACATAAATTGATAAAATTCATTTTAATTATACATCTTTGCAAAGGCTACAGTAATTTGAGCAAGATAAATGGGAAAACTTTTGTATAACACTTCATCAAAATCTTTTCTTTCAATACCACATGCTAAGCCATATAGTATTTCTAGGTCAGTATTTTCAGTGCTGTTAACTTGTCTAAATTGTAAATAAAGAGATTTTAGGGTTAGGAAAAGTAAATATACCAAACTAGACCATGGTTTCTCATTAACGTCATCTGTGCTAATAAAATAAAATTTTTGTATTCTCAGCAACAAAACAGTCAGTTTATAAAAATATATACATGGTGTTATATTCATCCAGATGTAAATTTGTAATTTATAATATTGACTAAAATTCAAATGAACTTGAGATACCTAAAACATATTTGACAACTGAAAAACACAAAAGTATGGATATAATCTTAAAGTTCTCAATCTAAAAAATATTTAACATTTAAATTATCTTGGATATAGGTCTGTTGTAACAGGAAAATATCCATAAATGACAAAGTCATTGAATGTAAACATGAAAAGAGAACATATTTGTCTAAAAAAATAATTCTAACATCAACTTCTTTAATATTTCAAGTGCTGCAGGATTTTTGTAGATAAACCTTTAAAAGCAAATCTCATAATTTATCTTCTACATATACACAATGTGTTTTGCTCATTGCTCAACAGTGAGCCCAGTTCTCATTAAAATGTTCTGCTGTCCCTATTAATACATCCAGCTGTTCAAATTAGTGGGGGGAAAATCTACAATGACTGTCTCCACTCTGATCTCCCCAGTGCCTGAGGAAGCATTTGTCATGCTGAACAGGACACAGTCTTTGGGAGAATGTTATTTGAAAAACCTGTAGGCCTTGTCAAAGCCACACTCACCAAGTAGTTCACGGGCAGCAACAAAGATTCTTTTCTAATTTGTAAAGGACTTGGGTGACTTTGGTACTTTTGAGGTCCCAGAAACGTTACTTGGCACAGATTATGATAAAAGACAAATCACTTAAGTGTCATGGCAGCCTCAAGATGCTCCCAGCTAACTGCATAGACGAGAACCAGGAGGTTTCAGTCCTCACCTTTCAGACAAAACAAACAAACAAACAAAAACCCCAAACTGAGAAATTTTGCAAATGATTAAGAAAGTAGGCCCCTTGGCAGGGTCAAAATGCTTTTCCTCATCTGGTGTGAAATTCTTCCTGTGGTTGCAGCTAGTTATTTAACCACAATAAAATCCTAATTTATGACATATTTCTGGACTATTATAATAAGATAATTCCAGAATGTGCTGTGGTGGTTGAAACTGAGAGCAGCTGAGTGAGGCAACAGGGTGTCTTTAAGAATTAGTGAAATAAAAAGAAGCGAGAAGGGGGAAATGGCTGGGGAAATCATGGATTGTTCAGAAGCTAAGTATTGCATATGAAAACACCGTTGGCCACGTTAGGAAACCTGAGAAAGTGAGAGGCTGAATAAGAAAACAGGCTCTGAATTCTTCTGGAAAGAGAATTATTACATGGAGCTCTACCTTTTATTCCTTGTAACTGCAGGCAATATGAGCACTTTAGCCAAGGATAAAAATGAGAGCCCTCTCAGTCTCTTTCTGGGCTCTGTGATGTCAATGTCTAAAACAGTTTGGAACATTCATGGAGACACAGAACCTTACTGGGAAAAAAATTTCATGATTTTAAATGTAACAAAGGCAACAAAATTCTGTTCTGAGTTATGCTGGCAACCATACCTCTGGTGATTTATGTTCTTATGGCTTCTTCGTGTTCAGATGTACATTTAGGCAAGCTAATCTGAATCTGTTTCCTGTATCCGTTTCTTTTAAACTCATGTGAGTACACTGTACGCTTCTTGAGTACCAAGAGTTTTTGTCTGGTTTATTCTCTGTTGCTTACCCAGCACTTAAGCAGTGCCTGGCCCAGAGTAGCTGCTCAATACCTACTGTTGAGTGCATGCACACAGTAAGACCCGAATTCCTACGTTCAGTATAAACTGAATATTTCTAAAGTTAGTCAATCCATTATTATTATGCACTCTACTAACTCCATAGATACATTTAACAGATTTGTACCTGTAAGTGTGGCTTAAAATATGGCAGAGGAGGCAGACTGCATACGCACCATGATCTAATATCAGTGGAAAGAATTGTCAATAGATAGTCATGATATTGTAGTATTCTGAAAGCCCAGGGCTATGCAAATGCCAAGAAATTTCAAATTATCAACAAACAGAACAAATACTGCAGAAAAGTAAAAGAAGACGAGATGGAAAAGAGGCATTGGGTTTAGCTTTTAGTAGTTTCTTATCTTATACGTAGAGACCTTATATGCTGTGACGAAGAGCTCTTTCTCTAGAATGAAGCTGCTTAAATTCATCTCAGCTCTGCCACTCAGTAACTCTGCCCTCTCTGTGCATCAGTTTCTTCATCTGAAAGATGATAGTAACACTACCTAATGCATCACGTACTTCTAAAGAATAAATGAGCTAAAATATTTGTAAGATGTTTAGAACAGTACTGGACACATTGTGCCTGCTATTATATGTTAGAAATGTCAATTATCATTATCAAAATAGAGGGAAAAGGACCTAGATTTTAAGAATTTTAGAAGAGGACAGTGAAGTTTCTCTATGCCACTCTTCTACCAGTGAAAGAACCACACTTTTGCACAGCTTCCTAGGTTTAGTTATGTAAGCCTAAGGGAAGCATGCATGTAACACTGACTACAGCCTACTCCTGTTAGGCAGCTTCTGGTATGACGTTCAGAGATACCCACCTCCTGGAATTCATGCCTGTGTGGTATCCTCTCCCCTGAATGTGGGCTAGACCTAGTAACTGGCTTCTAGCAATTAGAATATGCAAAAGATAGCCCATTTAGTTTTTCAACATCTATAATTAATAAAAAGTTACAACTTGTAGCAAGTCAAAATGTGCTATTCATTCATCTGTCACAATTGGTTCATTATAAGTCTATTTCCTTCCATATAACAGTTTTTCTCAATTCATCCCTCAATTTTCATGTAGAAGATCTGTGAGTATAGACAATAGGATTTATAATTCCAAATATCTCTGAGTAAGAAAGGTCCAGTTTTTCAATGATTCCTGACAGCCATCATAGTCATCCTTCCCTTAATGTGTCACACCTTGGTAGCATTCCTATTAAAATCTAATATACAACTTTAGAACAAGTGAGGACAGGCAAATATGGCATATAGCTCTTATTGTTCTGGCCTATACATTAAAATTCTTCCAGTGTGTTCCAAATTATTTTTGGCTTTTTTATATAAAAATTTAATCATTTTTTAAAAATATACATTATATAGAGACTCAATTATTTTTTTAATGTAGGTTTGTTTTATTTATATTTATTTTTGTTGAATACTTGGTCTTTAGACCACTTTTAGAATCTTGACTTAGCCAGTCTTAATTAACCAGATTTTTCAGCTTCATATCATAGAAAAATGTAACAAGCATGCCTTCTGAACTGTATTAAAGTAACTGATAAAGTTGTTGAACAGGATAGAGCAAAGTAATGTCCGAAACTAGTCTATAATTTAATATCCAGCTCTGTTAATCAACACTCTGGCTAGAGTTCAATCAGGACAAATAACTTAATTATAGAATGCATGTTCAAAAAGTCACTATAAGAGTCTATTTCAATTGTTTTGATTTAATCTAGGTATTCAAAGGCTATCTTATTGCCATAAAACTTCTGTCTTCTACCTGTGTGGTCAGGCTATTAAAAAGCAAATGAGTTCTCCATGTGGCAGTCTGTTCTTAGGGAACCAATGCTGGATTCTAGGCATTACCTTTTATTAGAACCAGAAAAGCAATTTATGATTCATACTTAAATTTTAAAGAGGATCAAAATTAAAGCTTACTGGCCTGCATTCTTTTTTATTATTTATTTATTTACTTACTATGTTTATCAGATTTACTGGGGTGACACTGGCTAACAAAATTATACAGGTTCCAGGTGCACACTCCTACAACACATCATCTGTGCCCTGTACTGTGTGTTCACCACCCAAGTCAAGTCTCTGTCCACCACCACTTCCCCCCCAACCCTCCTCAACTGCCCCCTTCTCCTTCCTCCGGCAGTTATCACACTGTTGTCCATGAGTTTTCTTTGTCTCTCTTTGTTTATGCTCAATGGCCTATATTTTAAGGAATTCTCTTATGTCTTTTCTGACCATTGGGAGAATACTTTCTATATCCTAGTAACTGCTACTTCTTTTGTATAATTTGGCAGACATCTGACAGTATTAAAAAGTAACGTGTAAACTCCAATAATTTTCTGTAAGAATATCACTGAAGCTAAGTTGTTTTTGTTTATTCACTTCATTTATTAATATTAAATATTATTCAGATAGTGACATCCTTTTAGCTACTGTGGAGTTATTTTGTAACAGAACAATTGCCTCTGCCAAGAACAACTCAAAAAACGACACACGATGGTATATGTGTATGTACTCACACGCGTGCGAGGAAAGGAAACCTCAAAGCACAAAGAGGTGAAGAAATAAGGCTGCGAACAGCAAGTGTCTTCTGTTTGGGGCATTCTCCAACTACTGACATGATAAGATGTCAGGGATTGTAACAGAGAACCATCCGAGTTTTTTGGCAATTTCCCAGGGCTAGAGAAAAGAAAAATGGAGTTCTAGGATGCCGAAGTAGTCATTTTGAAAATATCATAGTGAGAAAAGAGGGGCAGAGATGTTAGCCTGATAGTGGTAGTTTTTTTTTAAACCAAAGAGAATTTTCAGCAGTCTTTCAGTGTTGAGTGGAGAAACAAGCTGGTTAGGACGTGCCACAGTCAAAACTCTTATTAGGAATCTGTGAGGCAAACAAAACTTTGTTAAAAACACTGCAATCTAATGGCATCAGTGCCCTTATAAAAAAGACCCCAAAGAGCCACTTTGTCCTTCTGTCATGTGAGGACAGAGCAAGGGCCAGAAGCCATACATGCCAGTACCTTGATTTTGGACTGTCCAACCTCCAAGTGAGAGGAATAAATTTCTGTTGTATATAAGCCACCCACCCAGTTTATGGTATTCTCTCACAGCAGCCTGAGGTCTTGAGGAAGAATCATTTTCCTTGACCTCTCTAGTTTCCAAGTTCATTGCCCATCTCCAGAGCCAGCAAATGCATTGCTCCTTCCTGCTTCCATGGTTGTATCTCCTTCTCTAATTCTGACTCCTGCTTCCCACTTCTACTGTAACGGCCACTGTCATAACACGGGGACCACCCAGATAATCCAAAATAATCTCCCATTTTAAGATCTTTAATTTTATCATATCTTCACAATCCCTTTTGCCATGTAAAATAACACATTCCCAGGTTCTGAGGATTAGGACATAGACATCTTGGAGGGCTCATTATTCTGCCATTCACGTGATTCTAAGAAATAATCCCTAAAACTAACAAATAAGTCTTTCCTAATTGAAGTTGCATCTTTAACAAGAAGGTTCTAAGAATAATGGAGATAAAGACTAAGTAATTCCTTTAAAAATACATCGTGATGGTGGCTCATCACATTTTGTGTAGTCATTGGAGGTGGGAGGAGAATTCCGGGGATGTACCCCCTTTGAGTTTATTCATCTCCCAATGCATTACGGCTGGACATGCGGAGTTTAAGTTACTTGAAGTAGCAAATGTGCATGATCTTTTTCCCTACTACCATACTTACTTTCAGTTTTAAATCTTGATGACTAAGGTGGCTTTGCCTTTTTTTTTTTTAAATGTCATTTCCTTTCATGGAGAACAGGGAAGCCAAATAAGAGTTGAGTAATTCTGCTTTGACGCTCTCTTTGTTATTTATACACCATCTCTTCCAAGAAGTGTGTTAACTCTCTGCCTGGCTATTTTTCATATTCCCTTCACAGCTGCCATTGTAATGTGTGTGCAGCTCCCTGGAGGGGCCATATCCTCCCACAATTCCATGGCTTTGTATATGCTTTCTTATGTTCAGAAATGTCTTTCCTCCATTTATTCATTTGACTAACTGCTACTTATCCTATTAGATCAAATCCTATGCTTTTCCAATCACAGCATGTATCAAACTATATTATATGTTTATTTTTTATCTTTACCACTAGATGAGTCCCTTCAGGATAAGACCCTGTTGCATTTACCTTTGAAACTCTGGCATCCAGAGAATGAAGGAATGAAGGAATGAAGGAATGAATAGTGTTAAGTTAGACTTAAAATCTATTAAAATTGGACTAAATTGATTAACTACTCTGAGCTTTGGTTTTCTCTTCTCATGAGGATAACAGCTATTCTTTTTTTTCTTATTTGTCATTGTGAGGGTTAAATAGAATATCATAGATAAAAGTTCATGTCAATAGTGAGACTTTACAGAAAACTATTGACAACTCACTGAGCTGGGCATGGAGAATACAAAGAATAATAACATATATTTCTGCCATTGAAGAACTTAGGTCTGTCATGAATGTCAAAGAAACAGGGAATGAATGTTTCCTTCTGCTGCTATGGGCAGGGAGAATATCAAAGAGAGATACAGAGAGTGGTGTTCGAGCTGGGCCATAAGGCAGATGACACATTGGCTTGGTTTGGAATTATGAAATGATGAGATTGATACAAATGAGAAGAAACAAAAAAGTGCTACCAGAAGTCAGAGAGATCTGCTTAATTTTGCCTTGAGAAGTCAGATAAAGAAAACATCAGAGAAGAGGTGACATAGGGCAGATCTTGAAGGACAGGTAGTATCTTCCAATTTTTCAAAACCTTAGCAAGAGGAAGGAAATTCTAGGCAGCCACCAGACTAGATGACTAGGCTAGTTTGGCTACAGTGTATGGTGTAGTGTGACGACTGGCTGCCAAGTCCCAGAGGAGGGTGTTTCCAACCCCCACCTGAAGGTATGAGCCTGAGTCAATAGCAGCTAAAGCCAAGAAGGGCATAGAGGATGCCTGAATGACAGACAGGGCAAAGTCGCATGAAGACTGATGTCAGAATCGGCCCATGTCGGAGGAATAACACAATTGCCAAAAGGAAATCTGAGAACAAAGACCAGTAGCCAGAAGTGGATGAATGCCATGGTGTCGACACAGGGGCAGGGCAGGTTTCCAAAGGCAAAAGTCCAGTAGCCCAGCTGAGTTTGAAAGCTCTGGGCAAGCACCATCAGGGACAAAACTTAAAACAAAGACGTATTAGGTAGAAAAGAGAATCTCTGAGATTCGAATTGTTTTGACAATGTCAGGCAGGGGTGTTGTCATCTCTCGGAGCCCAAAAAAGGTTCATGGCATAAAAGCCTTGAGTTTTAGTTCCTGAGAGACGGACTTGCTCTCTGCTCTGTGGTAGAAACCACGACCCACTTCACTTGCCTACCTTTGTGGTGGTTATGTACAAGTATCTAGTGGCAAGAAATAAAGCTAAATAAAATTAGAGTGGGTCTTGTAGGGAAGAATCTGTAATGCCGGAGTGAGGAGTTTGTCCATGATTTGGTAGGTCATGAGGAGCTATGGAAAGATTCTGAGTAAGGAGGTCACATGATTGAAGCTGAATTTTAAGAAAATCAGCAGAAAAGGTAATGGCAGAGCTGGTAACGTTTCAACAAGCAGGTTTTAAGTTATAAGAAATCTAAATTGGAGACTGTTTCATTTATTCATTTATGGAGAACAGGTAATATAGGCAATCATTTATTAAACCTACATTATCTGATTTGCAATAAGGCTAGATGATGCCATTTGTGGACCAACTTTCAACATCATTACATTCCCCACCTGTGTCTGTATGTGTGTAGATGGGGTTGTCTCAGCCTGAAGGGGAATCAGAATTGGCGCTTTTATAAGATCCTACGAGTACACTCTGACTCGTAGTGCAGGTCCATGTACAGGCAAAACGTGGTTGGGCATGCCGCTTGTACCTGTTCTGATGGTTTAAAATCAGAAATAAACCTATTGGAAATTTTTTTATTCTTGGATATGTTAGTTTCAGAAATCCCTCTAAATCCCAGGATGGGAATATTTTTTTGGTTATGCCCAGTTCTAGCTCTTGGAAGGGCCCTTCAATCTTCCCCAGTTCTCTGGTGGCATTCATTCCTCTCTGTATGCTTTTTCTTTTTAATTATCTTCCTTGGCTTCATTTGAAGAGAGTATTGGAAAATATGCCCTTCCTGGAAGCCAGAAGTATTCTCAGCCTACTTTCTGCCTGGAGAAACGTTGGGACTGAAGGGTAATTTCCTGTTTTAAAAAGACTTTCTCAACACAGACCTATAGTACCCACAGTTACAAAATTTTTAAATGATTGGCTTCTTATATATTAAATTTCAGTTAGCTCTATGTACTAATAGCCAAAGTTCTTTGTTCTTTTCTAGACATATTGCATATATGTATGTATGCGTATACACACACACACATATACACACATACAGGTGGGGCAAAAGTAGGTGTACAGTTGTTTGTATGAAAAATAACATAATAATTAATAAATAATAATGTAAGAATAAACTCTGTTTCACATACTCACAACTGTACACCTACTTTTGCCCACCCTGTAATATATATATAAAACAAATCTAAGAAGTGTATATGTATGCATCTATATATGTGAATATACATATGTATATATGTATATATATGTGTGTGTGTATATATACACACACGCATATCTCTATTTCTTCTCCCTCATGCTTTGCTCTTCGCTTAGTTTGATTCCTACTACAAAGCTAAGTTTTTCAGCCTTTATCCTGATAACATTTCTTAATTTTACTTTTTTACTGTGTGGGCTTGGCGAGTGGATGTGTCTCCCACGTATATGACTCTAAAACTGTGCCTTCCTCTGTTTCCTTTCATTGCTGCTTGAAGATCAGTCTGTTCCTCTAGCAGGAATGTCGTACGGACAACAGCAATCAGCAATGGCACTGGCATTCTGTTCTCCAGCTTCTCCTAGAGCTACGAGCTCATCAGATACCTTTTTTTGTATCTTCATTTCAAGCACTTTCATTTGTGCATGGCTCGGAGTTCTGTGCTTCTGCCCTGAAATGTCAACATCCTCACTCTCAGCTCCCTAGTCAATGCCACATATTCTAGCTTGTTTGGCGTACATCATTCCATGTCTGGGTACTAAATCTAGCATCAGTCAGGGTAAGCCACATTATGCTTCGGGAACAGTCTTAGTTACCGATAATAGCAAAGGTTTATTTTTAAAAGGAGCCAGAGAACTCGTCACTGCTGAGGACATAATATGTTCTAGGAGCAATGCCATGAACTTTGCAAGTATTATCTTATTTTAATCTTCACAAGTTGTTCACATCTTCATTTTCTACATAAAGAAAATGAGATGTAGAGGGATTAGGTCCTTGTTTAAGAATGTACAGACAGTATACAGTGGTACTGGGATTCAAATCCAGGTCTGTCAGACTTCTAAACTTTTGCTTGTTTGACTACCTGAGAGAAACTAAAATAAAAGTATCTTTTGCCAAAATAAAACAAAGCTAGCAACATTTGTTATTGGCCACACTTATTGCATGTAAGAGATACTCTACGAATCTGATATATACTGATTAAATTTCCGCATTATTCTTTTAGCAGCTAAGGGCATGACTCAACATCTATTTTGAAGATCATATTAAAATATTCTGTAAAGTTTCTCTTTTGAAAAATTAAGGGAATTGTGAAAGCTACTTAGTTTTCTTTCTTTCTTTCTTTCTTTCTTTCTTTCTTTCTTTCTTTCTTTCTTTCCTTCTTTCTTTTTTTTTTCTTTCTTTCTCAAAGAATATGCCTATAAAATGGAAGGAAAAGTACAGACTTGCTTTTCCTAACACGAAAAATATCTATCTGAAAAGTGGTACTGGAATAATAAAATAGCATTATTATTTGGGAAGGGATAGTAATTGCACAGAAAAAATTGCTTACAGGAAAATTAAAATGTGTAAATGACATTGGTACTTGAATTGCAGGGACAAATACAAATGGAAATTCCTTTTAAACCTGACAGTTTTACCATTTCAGTTCCAATTCAGAAGTTTTCAATCAACAACGATAAAACAGGAAAGAACTTAAATATAAGTTTTCCCGTAAGGGAACTCAGCTGACTGGACTTCACAGGAAACTAAACAACCTATTGAGAAGCATCCCATGCCCTGAAGGTTGCGACACAAAGTAGCTAATATCTGGTGGCTGTTTTTGAGCTCAGATCCAATCAGTTGCTGGTCGCCCTCTCCCCATCTCTGATGGTCACGTTTCTCCAGCTCACTTCCTGCTGAAATTAGCAAATATACCTCCAGCTAAGAAAATAAATTTTAAATGATGCTGAATTTCCAACTATGTTTTCAAGTCTAGACAGGGTTTTAGTTAGCACAAATGTAGGGAAGGAAAAAAACATCTATACCGTTAACTCGGTGAGAAAGGAACTTTGTTCATAAGCGTAATCAATAGTGCTTTTCATAATTTGCCTAACTTAATTTCAGGTTTGAAAGAACCATAAGTATACTCCATCGAAAATGTGCCCTGCCTGCACAAGCTGTTCATTTCCTCCTGGGAACTGCTGTATCCTTTGTTGTACAAACTGTATTTGTGGTACTAGTGTATGTTATCTTTAAGGAAAACTTGCCATTTGTACAAATCTGACAATTTACAAAATACTTTCACATCCAAAAATTCACTTTGTGCATCCATAAAAATCCTGTGAAGGTATCAATAACCCCATTGTACAGCTGAGGAAATAGAGACTGAGTGAATGGAGCCACCTGCCCAAGTTCTGAAAACCAGCCATGCTGAGACCCTTCTGTTGGAAAGTCTGGTTTCACACTCCAATTCCTATCTCACTTGTATTGTTTAACTGTAACCACATAAATTCTGACTGCCAACAGGGTGAGAAGCTTTATGAGCAAATTATATCTTATCCTATTTTTTAATAAGCAGCCCTTAATAGAATGTTATAACATGCAGGATAGTCATCTGAAAAAAGTCTCTTGTGAATGATGAAGATGATGGCCAGCTCCAAGAATCTTCTTCCAAAGTAGCCTTAGAAAATCTTGGCTTTGAGATGTATTTCAATTGTGTTTAAAAATACAGTGAGCTAGTCTTCAGAATTTATGGATATTAAGATCCCAAAATGTTTACTTGCTTAATCTTCAAGTGTCATAGTACTGGTTGAAATAAGCTGGCAGGATATACACTCACCTCAATAATTTTACAACAAAAATCATTTCAATGTTTAGATACATCCATTTTTCTTAACTTTTTGAGAAATATAATTGCTTACTACATAGAAACAGAGAAGCTATCAAAAATGCCAAATTTAAACACTCCATTGGAGAATTTAATGTCAAAAAGTACTTTCTGTTTCTATAATTAACATCTTTGATTTTTATCAGAGGTAACTGATCTATAATTGAAGGGGAAATATCTCTGTAATAAGAGAAATATAACTTAAAATTTTTTACCATAATTTAAAAACTAATTTCTGTGATTAAAAAAGATCTCAAAGCTACTTAACTCACGAAAACAACTTCACAATCCCTGTAAAAAGAAAACAAAATGCATTTTCTCTGGGTTGTTAATTTATGTTCAAAGAACCACGACAGAACGAGGCTCAAAGATTCAAGCTCCATTGTCATCATCCACAAATTTAGCATCTCTAGAAATAAAACTCGCTAAAAGGTTATGAATCAATGATGCACTATTGAAATTTCTTTTTGGAAACTCCTAAAAGTAAACACTGTTGTTTCTCTGAAACATCGTTTTAAAGGAACATACTTACTTTTCAACATTCTATTTGCACTGGAGACTCACACTGGCATTGCCATTACCATTGAAATGGCTTCCAGTAAGAACCTTCTGTGCACGGAGCAAATGTACATGTGGAGATGGGATAAGAGCAGCTCCCCAGAGTGACTCCCATGATGGTAGTGGTGACAGTGGAGTAGTAAACCTTTTGGCTAAATAGCTGAATATAATTTCTATATACTATTGTTGTATTCTATCCCCTTCGGAACCCCGAGGGGGAATATGGCGAGTCTTATCCCTACTACATAGATGAGAAAACATAGATAAGGCCCATAAAAAGTAATTATAGCACCCAGTAGTCGTCAGTGTAGGTTTGTCTGCTAATCCAGTGAGAGTTACATGGTATAGAATTATGTCTTTTCCAGGGGTCAGCCTGAGTAAACACACTTAGGGATTTAGGGTTATGAGAATGGAAGAGAGCAGCAATCATCTGTATCCCCTATTCCCGTTACTTACACAAATCTCCTGTTGATTCCCTTATTTAACACAGTTTTAATGAGTACTCATCATGCGCAGGGCACTCTGCTTGACACAGGGGTTACATGATAAATAAAACAAATGTGGCTTCTATGACCGCAGAACTTAAAATCTAGTAGGAAAGAAAAATGCTTCCCACATCTTTGATGACATTTGTGTTATTTTGTTGGTAAGATGGGAGAGGAACATGTCCAGTATTTTCATCATGAAGTGACTCAATCATTATCAAGCACTAGCCACATGTACAATACAATGGATTCGAAAACAAAGTTAATTTGCCTCGTTTCTGCTCACTTAATTTATAATATCTCTAGCCTTTGTTGATGCTCTTCCACTTGACCAGGACTGTGGTGTATTTTCTTTCCAAAACTGTTCCATTGGAAGCATGTGTAAAGAAAAAATAATATATATATATATAATTTAATTTTTTTGTTGTCGACACCATTAGTTTCCCGGTGAAATAACAACTAGGGGCTGGAACAACCTCCACTCTTTTGGCCAATGCTCAGGGTCAGAGTGTTACCCTCCCGTGTGTTCAACAGTTTTGAAGTCAAACTGTGAGACAGACCATTGAAATGCGAGTCTGTGAACTTGGGGGAGAGTTCTGGCTTTCATCAGCTCCTAAGCTACAAGACCATGAGTAAGTTACCGCCCTTCATGAGTCTCAGTTTTCCTCATCTCTAAAATGTGATTGGACTAGATCTTTAAATACTATTAAATCATTTACATTCCGTAAACACAAACTCACTAAGTGCTAATAAACTTCAGAATTTGTTTAGATCTAAATATCAGACCCATGCATTTAATAAAAAAATATGAGTTTCAATTATTATTTTGGATATGTCTAATGTAAATATAATAGCCATTAGAAGAAATTTATTTTAAATTTGAAATACTCCATATACAATAGAAAGCAGCTATGCATTTTGAGATCACTTACATATTTTAGGGTTAAAATCACCTGATACTTTCAACCCCAGTCAACAAATAGCCATAGTTTAGTGGGCAATTGGATATTCAAAAGCCCATGATGAGGTTTCCTTCTATAGCCAAAGAGTTCTGAAAGTAATCTAGTGAGTTTTCTGGCTGTGGTTCTCAATTTTTTCACGCAGATCCATAAAAGTTAGCTTGTGCAGACATTCTGTGACATTTCTGTAGGGTAATATGGGCAATTTAGGTTAAAGTGTGTGGAATAAACTAGAGGAACCATATTAGCATGCAGTATTAATGTGAATTCCCCTTTCCCTTTGGTGACATAAATCAGTGATTTGCAAGCAGATTATTACCTAGTTAGAAATGTCCATTCTTCATCTTTTGTTAAACTCCCTTTAAAAAAATTGATGTTTAACTGGGGACAATTAAAACAGACTCGCACATACAGCATAGTGGTGTAAGTCAAGAAGTTTGTAACCTTTT